>JANHGN010018898.1:6224-24842 GCA_024605025.1 Megaceryle maxima | reverse complement strand
AAACCCAAAGTGGAAACAAGTATGAGGAAATGCTTTGAACAAGCAGCAGAGGCGGATGCTTGTCTCTCTTCCTTTTTTTTTTTTTTTTTTTTTTTTTTTTTTTTTTTTTTTTAGCTGGATAGCAGAAGTATTATTGTGGACTATGTAAAAATTGTCAGTTTAGGTGGAGCAAATAACTATTAGTTAGCTTGCAGATAAGATTTTTACAAGTAGAAGCTCAGAGCAAGTAGGAGAGCACCTTTAGCACCTGCTCCGGGACACCTCTAAAACCCTTCTGCTGGTTTTCCTTTTCCTCTCGTCCCAGCTGTGCTTGGTAAAATGATACTGTGGCCAGGTAGGATCCTTTTCCAGAAGGTGCAGAGTCATGATTTCTGCTTCTGTAACTGCTGCAGGGCTGCTGTTAGCTCAGTGGAGTCTTAAGCACTGCTTCCAATGTAATTCTTAGTTTACAGTGACATGTACAGGGGTATCCTTAGACTTTATTGACATGCAGCTGTGTCTGGTGTAGGATGCCACAGCAGCAGACAGTGAGTTTGGGTAGAAAACATAAGGAAGATAGAATATCCAAATAAAATTATAGTTCTGTTATGTACTGGCAAGAACTACCGTGATTCTTACTATATTTAGCTAAGGAACTGTGCTTCGTGCTTTAGAAAATGTACTTTACTGCAATTTAAAGTATCTAGTCATGTTTCATGACAGGTGAGCATAGATCTCAGTTTTATGTGGAAGAGCATCTCAGGCGATGCCCTGTCTTCTGAACTGTACCTTACTCTGAATAATAGTACAGTTTCTTCTTTTAGGCACACTTAACCATCTGATGAACTGGTAGTCTCACTTAATGTATATGTACAAGAACACTTCTCCTACCTGAAATCCTAAGAGAAAGGTCAAATTAAGCACTTTAAAACATTGACTCATGAATAGTGAAATTGTCCTTTTATTCTATAAAAAGACCTAAATTGTCCTTTTGTTCTTTTGAAGATACTTTTAAAGAATGTTGTGTGGGGACTATAGTCCTTTTCTACTTCACACGTGAATTCATTTGTGCAGTGATCGGAAGCATGAATACTGAGGGCCACTGAAGGACATTAAATAAAGTTTTATGCCCTCCATAAACATAGAAGAGCAAGCAGTGACTTCCCAAATGTGATTTTGAAAAACACTTCTTTTTTCTTTTGAAAAACACTTTTCCCCTTTCCTCAGAGATCAATGGCAGTGCCACCAACTCCTCTTCATACTGCACGGGTCCTGCAAGAGGATAAAGACCACTGGGATGAAGTTAAAGTGAGTTAATCATAGTTCAGAGTTCTTGAAGTCGTCTGGTAAGAGATTAAATGGGCTGGCTTCCCTGCATATGCTTATTTCCTTGGAAATTGTGGCTATTTTGAATGCAACCATGTTAAACAAGGGAAGCATCAACAATTTTTGTTAGAACAGCAGTGTGTATGAAAACTGTTTAAAAAAAAAATGCTATTTGAGCTTCACCTGACAGCCTTACAGCTGTGCCAAATATCAACAAAGATGATGTTTTATGATCAACATTATTAATGATGCTATCTGCTGAGCCACTGTATGTAGCCACTGAGGAGAAGGGACAGTGTTGAGGGAGTTTGAAGATTATTATAGTGAAGAATATGATGAAAATGTAGGGGGACTGGGTGGGAGGGTTGAGCTGTGTTCTGGTTTTCTACTCTGTTCTCGTATTGTAAAGCAAGATTAACTAACCTAAGCCTTGTCTTATGACGTTGTGGGGGGTTTGGGGGCGAATGTATCTGTCTCTCCCTTAATCTAACCAGGTGCCTCACCTACTGCTTGTGCTGATGACAGTTGAATGCTTCCTGCAAAGTGAAACTATAGGGCAGACTAAAAGTTGTTTGCGAGCCTTAACTCTTTCCTGCTGGCCTTTATCAGGTTGGCATACTTTTACAATTAATTCTGACTTTTCTGTGCTTACAGTGCTTGGCATTTTGATAATTGAAACATTCCTGTAGTGTATTTTGCTGATTACCAATTTTAGTTAAATTACTGATGTATAGTCTCAGCTGTTGAGCTATGTAATGGTAAAATTTCATAGGACCTAGGCAACATTTGCCTTCTCAGTCAAAGGCATCAAGCAGATATTTTCACTTAGCTTTCTTTATTTCCATGTTTCTGAAAACTTCTTATGCTTGTGCTTTGTATAAATCCCAGAGGTATTCTCTTGGGCCGCTGACATTTCCATAATATTTAATCATTTTTCTTTTCCTGAACTAAATGCCTATACATTCATTTATTTAAGCAGATTTCTGTTTAGAACTTGCCTGCACTTAAAACAGTCATTCAAGATAAGTGTGATCATTTGAAGCAATGTACTTTTACACAGCTTTGTACAGACTCTTTGTTCTAGTTGCTGCTAAACTCAGGTTAGTAAAAGAGGAAGGGAAGCAGGGTGTTGAGATTTTTATAAGCAGCCCAGTCTCGGTAGCTCATTTAGGCCCAGAGACAACCAGTATGAAATGCTGGGCATAGGGAATTGGTGGATTTTAGGCCAAGGGAGTGTGGTCCTGCATGCTCACATATGAAACACTGTGAATACTTCCTCCTGAATAAGTCCATGAGTAGAATGAAGCCTTTAGTCATAGTCCCATGCAGCAGAAAGGGCTCAGCTATTTCTGGGTGTAGTGTAATAGAGGGCTGCTTTTTGTACGCTCATCTTCTGGCAGTAGTGTGGGGTGGCTCTGTGCTCTTTGCCTTAGGGCTTTCAATAAATCTCTTTCTTGGTTTCAGGAGGAGATGACCAGTGCTTTGGCTACTATGAGGGTGGATTATGATCAGGTGAAAATCAAAGACTTGAAAACGTCCAACAACCGCCTCCTGAACAAACGCCGTAAGAAGCAGAAGCAGGCAGGGACCTCTTCTGCAGCCCCTGGGTGCAATAACCAATGAGAAGAGAAGCCAAGGACCTTTGGATGGAGGGTGAAAGTTAAAAGGAACAATTCAGAATTGGTATGATCAACTCAGTCCACAAAGGCAATGAGACTTTGAAGAAGCTATCCTGTAAAGAGGGAACAGTGTGAAAGATTGCATTTTGATAACTTGAATCAGGGCTTTGCTTTTAAAGGCTAATGTGTATTACATGGTTTTGTTGCATATTGCTAGGGAAGGTGCAGTAATACCAGAAATGTCACGGGTTTTTGTTTTGGCTTTAACTATAATGGACGAGAGGAGAGAACAGGAGGCAGTCTGAGCATACTAATGCACTGAAGCTTTCACAGCCATCTACAAGAGTAACTTCTGGTACTGTTTTAAACTCGGGAGTAGGAAGAATGCTGAGTGTTCTGCTAGAAATGTTTCAATAGTTCAAACATGGATACTGAGAAGAAAAATGTCACTGCTCTTTATATGAGTAGCACAGGTGCAGTTCTATTATGGATGCATCTGGACAGCATTTCATATTACAATTGGTAATAGTCAATATTTCCTAACTTACCTCCTATAGTTGCAGAATGCCACCTAAACAGTAAATGGTTATTCTGTTACAGGAAAAAAACATCCATACTTTTCCATTGTCATAAAATCATCATGCAGTTTTGTGAAGACTGAGTTTCTCAAGGATTCTCATTTGATAACATACAAGTTTTCTAAGCCATAAACATTATGTTGTGTCTATGCCACTGACAGACCCCCTTGCACTGTTTTTAATTTAAATGGTACTTCATGTGAAGAGTTTTAATAAGGATTTGGTAATTTGAAAGTATCCTGCAGAGGATATTGCTGTTCCTCATGGATCCACAACCTCTAGGGTGTGCAGCTGGACATGCAGTTGTATACAGGAGACTGCTCTAGAGGAGAGACTTCTGAAATTCAAGAAGTGGCAAATGCATTCTCTCCCAATGGACCCTGGTGTCTGCCAGCATCCCTCCTGGTAATTATCTCCAGATCCTGTGCCTAAGATTTGCTGATCATAGCAACTTTTGGGATGCTGGGGTTGGTTTTCATTCCTGGGGTCAGGAAGGGGGAAGTTACTGCTTTATTTGCAGTGTTTTCTCAGTGTTTCTAGATCAAAAAAAATCTCGCCACCTAAGGGAGATGACCTAAAAGTATATACACCCATTGGTTTTTTTCCTATTGTAATTCTTGTTTTATGGAATCCTAGCCTTGGTTTACTGATTTCTTTTACTTTGTGATCAAAAGATTTCTTCTTGTTGTATTTTGGGGTTTTGTTGTTTTGGTTTTTTAGTTGAGGTGAAGCAAATATTTGTGAAAGTATTATCAGATTCCAGGATGAAAATTATGTGTTTCCAGTCATGCAGGCAAAAAATAGTTTTTGGTAGGCACATGGAGTACTGGTGTGCTAATAGGCTCGGAGGAATGGTAAAAGACAAAAAGGAAAACAAGGCTCCAGAGAGGATCTGAATTGTCAGATCTGGCTGCCACACAGGTCTTGTTACCTCCAACAAAGACCAGCTCGAGGCATTGGACCTTGTCTGGGGAGCCTTGTTCCCAACTTCAAAGTGTAGGATGAGACCTCCATTCCTCTTTGTGAACTAGTCCTAGGATTTTATAAACCGATTTTAATAAATCGTGTTACAACATTCCTTCCTCCTGTCATCCCTGCTTTTGTTGAGATACGTTGCAGAGTTTGTATTGCTTTGTGAGGTACATCTGTGTTGAAGGTGATGGAAAAGGGAGAAGGAAAGTGTTTAATGATGTTCACATTCATAGGCTACCCAACTTTGAGCATTTTTCAAAGATTACAAGAGTTTGGTTTTAAATATTAATCTCTACAAAGATGTATTTTTAAATTATTTCATGTTTATCTGAGTATCTCTATGATTACAGCCTGTCCTGTATATATTTATCATATTACTCCAATGAATTATGCAAATACTATTCACTCCCTGTAAATCATAATACAACAAATGACGAATTGTGTGATGTTCAGGTCACAACAGTTGGGATTGGAGACAGATTGATCCAAGTTTCTGTCCCTTTATCCAAGTTTTTTGAGGGTGCTATGTATATCACTCTTACCTTGACATCTCCATGCCGCATCAGGGTTATACACACTCCCAGTTAATAGGGCAGCTTGGGTATAATATGGTTATGTCCTGGCTGCCTAGGGTAGAGCTGTACTGAAACTGTTTCAACCCACGTTTTTGCTTCTGTCTTGCCTGAAGTTTGATTAGGAGCTCTAGGTTTCCAGCTGATGCCTTCTTGCATGTCAGTTCAGTCTGGTGCTTGACAGCATGTGTTCCTGAGTGGTTTTCCATGGGGAACTATAAAGCCCATCTGGGCCTGATTCCTTCCTGTGGAGTTCCAGTGTTTACTGCACTGCTGTTCAGAAACTGGAGTGATGGACTGGTGCACCTGGGCACAGCACCTTCAGTTTTCAGTCCCTGTATAGTAGGACAGTACCATCTCATTACATTTGGACTAACAGTTCTTACATTCTACCCTGCAGTGACAACATCCAGGAACACTGTAAAGCCCAGTGGGAACCTGAGGAGTGCCTAAAAATGGCAGACATGGAAGAGTATGCAAGTATTGTACAGCAGTGTTTGTGCTTATTTTATAGAATCATAGAATAGTGGGTTGGAAGGGACCTCAAGGATTATCTGGTCCAACTTTTCTTGGAAAAAGTATGATCTTGACAAGATGGCTCAGCACCCTGCCAGATGAATCTTAAAGGTGTCTAATGTTGGGGACTCTGCCACTTCCCTGGGGAGATTATCGCAGTGGTTGATTTTTCTCATTGTAAAAAATTTTCCTCGTGTCCAATTGGAGTGTCCCCAGAAATAACCTGTATCCATTACCCCTCCTACTTTCCATGTGAATCCCTGTAAAAACAGAGTCTCCATCTTCTCTGTAGCCACCCTTTAAATACTGGAACGTGGTGATAAGGTCTCCCTTAAGCCTTCTTTCCTCAGAGCTGAGCAAACCCAGTTCTCTCAGGCTTTCCTCATAGGGCAATTTCTTTGTCATCTTTGATCATCTTTGTGGCCTTTGTCTGGACCCTCTCTAGCCTGTCCACATCTTTTTTTGTGTAGTGGGGACAAAAACTGAATGTGACATTCCATGAGAGTGGCCTGACCACTACTGAATAGAGAGGGATACTGACTTCTTTCTGCTGGTGATGCCCTAGTTGATGCAAGACAGGATCCCACTGGCTTTCTTTGCTGCAGCAGCACACTGTTCGCTCTCAGCTTGTTATTCACCAGTACACCCAGGTCCCTTTCCACAGAGCTGCTCTTCAGTGGGTAGACCCCAGCCTGTGCTGCACTCCTGGATTGTTTTCCCAGATGCAAGGCCTTACACTTGAACCTGATGAAAATTCAGCAAGGACTTAGTAGCCCACTGTAAGAAAGGAGGCAACTCTTGAACAGCTGGGAAGCAGCTGATGTGCAGTGGTGTATGGACCATCAAACTGCTGTCCTGCTTGTGTCACAGTTGCCTTCTGTGGTACAATGGGAGCAGGCCATAACAGCTCTGCGCTTGTTTTAATTGTGTCTGAGCCAGACGGGGCTGTGAGACTGCCGGGGACCGGCTTTGGGGTCTGTGCAGCTTTTCACCCCTCTCCAAGGGTGCAGTTGTTCCCCCAGCAGCGTTCGGTGCCTGTATGGACTTCCCCACACCGCTCCATAGCACAGGAGCGAGGGGTGTGAGCGCCCAACGCCCGGCGTCCCCTGCCCTGGCTCCGCGCCGCCACCTGCTGCCGGCGGGGCCCCTCTGCAGCCGGGGTGGCCCGGCCCGGCCTGGCCGCTGAGCAGCGTCCCTAGCCGCACCGAACTCACGGGGCTTTCCCCAGAGCTCCCAGAGTTACAGATGAACCCCACGGCCCTCGGGGCCTGTGTCACGTTAGCGAGCTCGCCAGAACTTGAGGGGAGCGTTGCCTGTTGCCAGCCCCCGTGCCGTGACCTGCAGGAGCCCCTACTCAAGTCCATGTGCGCGGCTTGCGGAAGATGTTTCCTTTCTGGCTGCTAGCTCTGTCTGATGAAGGGCCCGCCTTCTAGCTGCATTCACACGCATTATAAAGAGCTCTGGTGTGCTGGTGGCGGTATTTGGGTCTTGCTTCTTCCCCCAGCCATATAGTATAATAGTCTTTTTAGAACCTGCTGCTTAGGATCCAAATTTATAGCCTGTTTTTAGAAAGGATAGGCTATTATAGAACTGATTATACATTTGCATATTCATCAGCCATATAGAGGAGGTAAAGAGCAGGGAAGAGAAAGAAGAAATGAATGGTCAATAGAGAAGGCTTCAAGGAGAACACAGATTAAAAGGTCTATTTATTTTTTACAGCAGAAGCTAAAAAAAGGACTGCGCACAGTTCCCCACCCCCATTCCTTTTCATAGCATTTGCTTATGGGCCGCTGCCTCCCCTTGTATTTCTCTGCACTGTACTCCTCGCATATGCACATGTTCTCACTCGCTCATTTACAAGTGCCCTTTCTCTGTTTCACACACAAGTGTGTACACAAGCACAGAAAAAGTACCTTCCTCATTTTTCCAGTTCTTGCACTACACACTTTCTTACCCTTTTGACCACTTGTGCCATATGATGAACCTTTTTTCAACATGGTACAATTAAAAGCTAACATTAATTGTAAGCTCTTGGCCTACTTCTGTGTTTTTCTATTTGTCAAACCCCAGCATGCAGTCCTAGGATTGCTTTTCGCTCTTAACACTTCATTGCCTAGAGTCTAGAGGCCCAATTATGTAACTGCTTCTGACTTGTCTGACATGAGGGATAATGAGAATGCCACATACTCGGTTTGATCTAATTTTCTGCCCTCTTTTCAATTCAGACTTTATTTGGCCCATGTTTAGACAAAGGTTCTTCTGAGAAAAGGAAGATGTAGTGAGGAGGAGAGAATTAAGCTTTTATTTACTTGCATGTAATCATAAGTACATGTACTGTTTTAAACCTGGCTTAAAGGTAGGGGAGATTTGTTAATCTGTATCCAGTTGCTTTGATACCTTAGCATGCTTAGCCTAAGGATGGAGCCACCCATGGGAACCAGCTCAGCTGTACTAAGGTGGAAGAAAATTTCTCCTTGAGGACACACCCCAGCTCCTTCACCAGTGCCCTTTCAGGCTCACCAACAAGCCAAAGGGATAAGGGGAGTGAAGGCAAAGGAAATTAATTTACATGTGGGAGAAGCCCTTCCTTCCAAGAGTACACATTTCAGAGAGGTTTTTGTGATTCTCTTTTTGCTGGGTTCCAGTGTTACCCCTCTTCACTTGGCTGTTTCCAGTAGTGGAGCTGAGAATTGAACGTAGTTAATTCTCTTTTAGAAAGCCTACACAGGATGAAGAGAGAAGGAAACAAACTTGGAAGACACAGAACACATACTTGAAACCTCAGAGGGAAAAAAAATACTGTTGAAAAAATCTTGCAAGCTAACAGGCAAGTTTACTTAAATGCATCTCATATCTGGAAAATTTAGGTTAGAGCAATCTTAGGTGATAACATTTGCTGAAGAAATGTTTCCCTGAAATCTTTGGTAAGAAAATGTTTTTTAAGTACAGCTTTAAAATAAGGTTATTTTTTTCAGTCTGTGTGGTTAGAAGAATTTAAAAGGACAAAGGGAGTAGGAATGGGGGATGATGTGTCATGTTGAAGAATAAGATGTATGCTGTTGTAATCTACTCCCAACTTTTTTTTATTTTTACTGCAAATGCTACCTCTGTATATGCATAGCAGGACAGATTCAACTTTTTATTAGTCTTTTTACTACTGGGAAAGGAGGATGTTCCTGCAGTCTGGGGAAATGCGGAAGATAACCCTGTGACTGTAGTTGAACATCTATATTGGTAAATCTGTAAATTATTTAAATGCAGTGAATTTATTTCAAAAGTTCCTGCCTCATAAATCTAGCAGGTGCCAAGATCTCATAGTTCTGCTCTAATTGCATAAAGGCACAGAGGCATCATTGTCCATGGGCTTCCTCATACTACTTGAAACTGCAACAAGAAGCAATTGCTGAAATGTACTGCAGCATTTTTAGCTTTCAGGAGCCAAAAGAGAAAAAATGCATCTTTCAAATAGCTGGAAGTGACATGAAGGAGGGGTGGTATTTAAAGATAGTTTACAGGTATCTTGACCTTGCTTCAGTTCAGCTTCCAGATCTGATGATAAATGTGTTTTAGTTGTGTGGGGCTGTAGGCCACAATTGCTAGTAAAGACTCTGCTGCTTTGACAGCACGCTGGGATTTTTCCACTATTCACCACTGAAATGTACTTATTTGATCCGTGGTTGCCAGCCATTTAGCATTCTTGGTCCTGGGGCTGCAATGAAGCTGTCTAATTCAGAAAAGGAGGAGTTGCATAATTTTCTTCCAGTGCTAAGATTATAAATTTGTTTCTGTTGAATTTTACTGCATTCAAGTTAATTAACGATACTGCCAGTGTAACAACTGTTTCTTACTGCACCTTCTTTATTTCTCAACAGTGAGCATAAGTGCTTCTTTTGGGGATGGTGTCTTTTTGTCTTAGGAGTTTTATTCCAGTTTTGAAATTAAATGGCATGGTTATTTTGCCTAATGTTCTCCCAAAACTTCCAGGCTAATCCATTTGGGAAACATGGAAGATGTTCTCAAGAGATTTCTTATTGCTTAGCTACTGAAACACCTGCTAAAGCTGAGCTCTTTAAAAAAACCTGAAAATTATTTAAATGTGAAAAAGAGTGGGTTGATCTGGAAAAGAAACTTCTCAAAAACTAAAATTAGAATGGAATGTGTTAGAGGAGAAATACTTGTGGGGGAGGACGACTAAGGTTAGGGGTTTTTTTTTTTTAAAAAAAAAAGCAAAAAAAAAAAAGCTACTGCTTGGGTAATGATCAAGGAAGTTCTGGTTAGGATATTAGCTGCTGCTCCAACCCAGAGCAGTTCCTAAATTGAGAAATAATTTTGTTTCCCTAAATATAGATATACAATACAGGCTCCTTTTTTTTTTTTTTTTTTTTTTTTTCCTTTGGGGTAGTCTGAAGTAAGGCTCAGGTTGATGTTTACAAATGAGACATTTGAGTGAACGCTGTTAGTATACCAAGGAAATGGCCCTCTTTTTTTTTTTTTTTTTATAGCAACTATTAACTGAACAAATATGCTTTGCAGATTTAAGTTCTGCCCTCTCCAGGTTGCCTGACTGAGCTCCCTTTCTACTTGGAGAAATTTTGTCAAGGTGAGGGTAACTTTCTTTTACTTTCAGACATTTTGCTTTTCTATCTTGCACATTACCACTGTGTGTGTTCGACTTTTGTCTTTGACAAAAAAACCTCATCAAGGCTAACATTCCATGATGCAATATTTTTTCTTTTTTTTGGCAAATTTACAGTTGTACCACCTCTTAATTTATTTCTGAACTTCTTGTGGTGTAAAGTATTGGAAGGTTTTGAAGGAATCCCACTTCCTGTCAGGAAACAAAGAAACACTGTAGGTAAATTGGTAAGGAGGAAAGTTCCAAGCAGTGGGTAATAGTAGAAAAAATATCCCTCTGAGGGTAACAGAAGACCTCTGCAAAGAAATGAAGCCAACTAGAACTTAATATTTTTTTCATACTGTTTGGGAATGGGTTGTGGGTATTCTTTCCAGTGTCTATGGGTGCCACCCAAAATGATGCTGGTCTTCCTTCAGGGTCATAGAAGTCCCCTGCTTGTTGGTGGGGCAAGTAGCTCTGCTGTGCTTGCCTCACTGAGACTTATTCCCGAGGATGATGTACTTTGTCTGACATTATTTCTGGTACCCAAGGTGCTGTGGTGAATGGAGGGGTGTAAGTAGAGCCATTGGCCCTTTCAGTTCCTGCACAGGTTGTTTTAACCTTTGCTTTTTCTCATCTTTATACAGAATAAACATGTTTATATTTCTTAGAAATTCTGTTACTTTAAGATCCTATTTCCTCATGGGATTTAAGCTTTTTTTTTTTTTTTTTTTTTCCCCAATCAGCTCTATAAAGCACCATGTTAGTGTGCTGGGTCATAGAACAGTTCTTCCAAAATCTCTTAGTGTTGGCTGTACACTGTCTCACTGAGAAGCAGCCACTTAGAGCAGAAATACTTTTATTTCCTCCTCCTGGCTTTTAAGTCTTTGTATGGAATACTTTATTTCATGACAAAGAATAAAAATGAGGTGGTCTAGTTACCTTCCTTTTAAGTCCTTTGATTTTCTTCTTAATTTTATCAGTTTGCTATATTTTACACTGCTTGGAAGTCACGCATACTTCCTTTAGAGAGACTTGACTGCAGTATTTCAGTTTCTTCCCTAAACATAAAAAGAAAAAAAAAAAAGCTCTTTTGCCATAGGTTATTTTAAATCTGAGGAGTAGGAAGGAATTGAATTTCCTGATTTGAAGTGACTCAGCTAGGTCTCCTTGTTTCATAATAGATTCTCTGCATCTAGCTCAGACCTTGGCTGGCACTCGGGAAAGCTATCATGTTTTCTCTATTAATTGTTATTCTTGCACAAAGTCAGTTTTTAAGCTGTTCCTCAAGGATGCTGGAACAACTACCTAATAAACAACTGTTAGCTCCAAAAGCACCTACCTCTATATCATAAGGCATCTGTAGCTGTCACTTGAAGCTTCTGTCATCTCAAGTTGCAACAATTGCATCCCTGACTAACTTGGTAATAAGAAGTGACTACTTGAGCTTTCGTATTTGCATGTGCACACAGACACGCACATCCAACCTTCTTACCATAACTACAGTCTAATATAAAGAACTACTTTATTTATATGTGAAACCTGATAGTGTTTTATATTAAGCAAATTAATTTAAAGTATTTCTCGTAAGCCTGAAACTTTTCTTTGTAGGTTTCCTGAGACTGTGTATTTCACATTGAAGCAGATTTTGTTCCCAATTTGAGATAAATATTTCAATTTTTCACTGGAAGAGAAAGTTCATATTTGTTAAAAAGTTCTGCGTGCCATGTATGATTGCACAGGTTGAAGTAATGATGTGTAGGAATCTAGTTAGTACTATCCAGGCAACTTAAAACCTTGAGCTTGCTTGAATAGAATTAGCTACTGCATATGTGAAAGGAGAAACTTAATTCAGTTTTCTGTTGATCAGAAATACCATTCTGCCAAAATTTTATATTTAAAAAAAAAGACATGTGAGTCTTCTGTTTGTGTGTGTATATATAAATATATTTACATATGTAGAGATATATACTGTGGCACAAAGCCTCAAAAAAGTCAGTCTCAGCTTTTGTTGACAGGTTCACCTTTTGGTTTGTTGTTTTGTTTTTTTTTTTTTAATTCCCACAGCCTCATTACAGTAGGTTTCTAACTGACAGTAAATGTTGTGTGGTTTCCTGACTACCATCTCTTTCCCATCTGCCACTGGACATTGCTTAGTCCAAAGAAGAGGAGGAGAGCAGCAGTGGGGAGGAGCTATGGCTGAAATTGCTTGTGGTGTTCTGCATGTGTGGATGGGACATGGCAGGTCAGCTGAAAGGACAGAGTTGGTTGCCTGTCTGTATGTATTGCTCAGTATCTGTACCTGTGCTCTTTAGGAAACTGGTTCTGTGGGAGGCTGCCTGGCAGCCAGTATCACTGGCAGCCCTCCCCTCTTATGGTCCACCGCACTGGTCTGTCTGCATTGCAGATGAAAGGGGAACAGACTCTCTGGGATGGAGTGGTAGTTGGCACTTGGCTGACCACTTCTGAGTCAATCTTGGGGGGGGGGGGGGGCTTCTATTTATTCTAAAACAATTGGATTTTAAGAAGAAAACTCTTCTGTTGAAGTAGTCTTACAGAGAGTTAGGGAAAGGCTATTTTATTTGCTGAACACTAGCTTTGTCTTGATTTGTGTGTCACAAGCTATCAAGGAGACAGATAAAGTATTAACACTTGATCTGGAATTGCTTCCAGCCACAAAAATGTCACCATAGATTTATCAGGGCTCAGACCAGGTTTGGAGGCTGTCTGCCCATCTTTGTAAGTCCTGAGAAGTCCAGTTGACACAAGTCAATGAGTTGGAGCAATGTCATAGACCAGGGATGTCCGGTCTTTCTGTCCAGCCCAGGCAGCATGGTGAACATATTCTCCTTGAGAAGGACACAGGGAGTAGACTGCAATTTCTACATATTTTAGGCAGGCACATCTATTTGTGTGACAACTGTCAGGGACAAAACCTCATATGCAACCAGCTGTCAAAAAAGTGGAAATAGAGAGGTCCCACGATGGAGACGTACAAGCTGCTGCCCCACTATGCAATGGGAACAGGAGAAGAAATCATCAGGGAATGGCCAAATGTTGAATTTCATGTTATGTTGGACTGTATGTCTAGTTCAGCAGTTGAACATAAGCCCTCCTTGATAAATTAATAGATTCTCTTTGAAAGTGTATCAGAGAGGAGTGTGTTCAACTATGTGCTGAAGTGCAGTAATATAAATGTTTGACTAAATTCTAAAATCTGAGCATATGTAGCAACAAAGGGGAAATAAGAGTATATAAAGTGCACAAGCAGACTTAGTGTCATGCCTTATTTTGAAAATAATCCATAGTAATCTGAATGTTATTTAGAATGCTATCTGTGGGCATTTAACACTTGTTTTATGAAGAAACTGTGCAATGTTCCTATCTTTGAAAGTTGAAAGGGATTTATTAAACACTTGGTGATGTTTGAAATAATAGTCCTAAGGTTTGACTCTGTATGTGCTTTTTAGGGAGGCTAGAACAAGCTGGTTGTGAATCCAAAAGGAGTTGGGACGAAGTGTGGGCTGCACTAAGCATTAGTTCCTCTGTATCTGTCTCTGTTGCTGCAGGACTGCAAGGGAGAGGAAAACCTAGGCTACCAGGATGGCAGAAGTTAGACCTTGAATTTCTGTAATTCCTGCATTCAAGGGCAAAACGGAGGCTACAATAAGTTGTTTCTCATTTAGTCCTTCACCTTCTATCTTTATTCATGTTAGTAGAGACAGGATCAGTTTGACAGCTGTAAAGGGGTGAGTAGGACATTTCAGACAGTTGCCTGCCATAGTCATGATAAATGAAAAGCCCCATCCATGTGCACAGTGAACTGCAGAACCTGGAGCACGTGCCAAGTTCCAGCACAGTGTGTACAAGATATCTAACCTTGTGTTGCTGGAGACAGGGTCCTGAGTCTGGCATCACAGATGTTTTGTGTTTCTCACACTTTTAAAAATTATTTTTTTAATAGGAAAGGTGTGGTCATACAGAAGATTCCTGTGTTCTTTTTAACTTGTGTGTATGTTCCTTTCCACTGTTTTCCTGGGCTTTCTACCATATTTACACTGTCATTGTGAGTGAACATTCAGAGATCGTCCTCTGATAGTGTAATATAATCATGGGCAGACCCAGGCACCAGCTATTGACAAAGAGGAGATAATGTCCCTTTGAATGTCCCCAGTTAGTATAATTCTTTTTTTTAGCTGTTCATTCATTAGCAGAGAAGTAAACAGTGCAGACAGAAGGTTGTGAAGCAGGGTGTTTATTCACTTGTTTTCTAGCCTTCTCTCCAGATTAATGAAATGACTCATAGACAGTAATAACATGCTTGGAGGGAAGGAAAAAAAAAAAAAGGAAATAACTGGAGGTGGGACATGTGAGGCCAAATCTTTCTGTCAGGACACCCACATCTCACCATACCTACATATGTAAATGTTAAAAAAAAAAAAAAAAAAGTTATGTAGATTTGTTAAATGTAAGAATTGATCCATTTTAAAGATAGCGAAAACCTCTAGGGCAAAAGAATCAAATGGGCATTTAAATGCAGGTTGTTTTAGAGACATGTGAAAGAAAATGTGAGAATGTAAGACTGTGCAATTGCTCATAAATATTTCTGTGCAAAAATATTTTAAAGTATTTTCCTACTTTCTGTGCCTCTTTGACAAGGCGGACAAATGGTGTCTTTTACATAGGTGTGTAATACCTGTTAGATCGCTGCCTCCCTGTGCAGCCAAACATACTCTCTGTGCTTTTTCTAAAATACCTATCTCATAATCATGCTGAAACCCTTTCAAGTCTTATGGAACTGTGAAAGTAGAACAGTGAGACTACTCTGATTTCAAGGATACTCGAGGACTTAATGGCTGTTGAGAATCTGGAACTGAAAGACTTGGAAAGGTTACATGAATTTTGGGCAGAGAAGGAAACAACACAAAACTGGACAACACAGGATGCACTTTCAACTCTGGATCATCTCAGTTGTCTCTACTATAACCTCTCAAGGAACACTTACACCCATCTTTGTGGAGATGATATATCTGCTTTTGAACTGTTTACTAATAAAAATCTGCAAAGTTTCCATGTTAAAATCCACGTGAGTGATGAAGCATAGATGTGTTTTACTTAACAGCGGGATTTTTCGGCAAGGTTTGACAAACTGAAAGCAGGACAAGACAGGAATAATAATTGTGGAAATCCTGAAAGTAATAATTATACTACCAGGCAACTCTGCTGTTGAAAAAAATAAACGGAGATGGACCTCTGTGATACTTTTACATATAGAAAATACTGCTTAGCATTTGTGTTAGATTCTGAATTGATAATAATTTTTAACTGTATATGTATATATTTTTAAATGTATAATACTGTCATAAAGACAACTTTGAATATGCCTCTTTCTACATGGGTAAATGCATCACATGGAAACCTAAACCCTTCAGCCAGTTCCTAGTCTGAAAATGGTTTATTTTATAAAAAAACATGGTGTATAGCGAAGATGTTCTGCTATATATTGCTACTTGATTTAAAATTGTCCACCTGCGTCATTTGATTTTGAGAGGAGCCATTATTTCTAGGGTGGGAATTTAAGCCACACAAGGCAAAAAATGGAATGAAGTTGGAGAAGGAAGAGGAACTTGTCAAAGCCTGTAGAGAAGAAGGGAGGATAATTAATCAGACAAATGGAGATAAAAGAGCAGGTGTGCAGAGGGAATAGTCAGATGGAACAAAAGGCAGTGGAATGAAAATGAATGTCAGAAGGGGTGAGTATTTCTCTATTTTATAAGTTATAAACTGTAGCAGCAAAAGTTTTCCCTGTCAACCAGAATTTTTGTTTTTAAAAAAATAGCCTTACAAACATTAAAGCAGTAGCATCTAAAATGTTTTTTTAATTACAAATTGTTTAACATAAATAGATTCAATGCTGACTGTTTAAACAGTGGGATATGAAGCCCACTCACAAGCCTACAAATTCCAGCAAATGACTAAGATATTCTGTGTGGAAAAAGTAGTTTCTATAATATGGGTAAAGGAAATATATGAGAGATGCTAAACTGGGAAGGGAAAGGGAAATGTAGGGCAAGGGCAAAACCAGTTTTCCCTTGGCATGTTTGTAAACCAAATATTGCAGTATTTAGGTCAGTGCAGGAGATAAAAAATACAGTTTATAAACTAAAGTCAAACTGAGAAATTAAGGTTCATATCCAAGCAGACAGTCTGAGGTCAATCCTCCCATTTCTGTGCCACAAAGTAGTGTCACCTACTTCTCCAGGGAGCAGGAGTGTGTCTGACAACCCCAAAGACCATTGGAAATGGAAATTCATTCACTGCTTTTGCAAAGAGAAGCAGCTGGTATCACTTACTCTTTTGAGATAGGAGGGGAATGCTCTCTGACTCCATGTTTACTTTGCAGTTCCTACAGAGAGCTGCTAGGGAGCCAGCTGCTGCACTGAGGCCTTCAGGTCCTTTTTGCACTTTTTCTTTTCTCAGGGCAGTACTAAAGTGTTTTCCTCAATGTGCTGTTTTGTTGTTCCCTGGAGGCTAGAAGACTGGGGAGGGATGAGCACACAGAAAGGTTTGCAGAGCAGATCAAAAGGGTTGGCTTTCTTAAATAACTGAAAGGAAAAATATTGGAGGAATAATTTAAAGTGAATGAAAAGAAATAGCAAGGAAGGCAACTTGAGGGATCCAGGCACCATGATCCTGCAGATTTGCAAATGGGATCATCTCTGACATTAACACACCTGAACTGAGCCCCTGTGGTTAGGCTGCCAAGACTGATGTGAATAACCACTTCTCTTCTTGCAGCTGGTCCTCTTTCTGACCAAACTGACAAGGGAATGCCAACTGTAATGATGTAACAACAGCACAGATGAAGAAATCAGTTTTTGAGAAAGGAATAAGGTTCTTTAGTAAAAACTGAAATACCTTTTGAGTCTACCTAGAGCATTAGAGGATGTAGAGATGTGTGGATTGGGCTCTCTTGGGACAGTGGGATACAGGTAAGTGAACCCAAAGTACTGATCCAAATAAAAATATTTGACTGACTAGTTCGTAAGGGTTTTCCAACATAAGTTAGCTTTTTGCATGAGAAATCAAAGACTGTGTTCTAGGTATGCAGGAAATAGTTAACAGAAATTTTCTGGTTTAGCCGCAGAAGAAGCAACGTACCCAAGTTGTTGCAGCAATTCTCAGTCTTTCTTTCTTCCTTTAAGGGGTATTTTTTAAACTTCTTTTTTTTTTTCCCCCTTAAGTTAGAGGAAATATTAGAAGGGTCTAGTCTGGACTGAAAGCTGAAGAAATTACTCTGTATGCAAGCTTTGCAAGGCAGGCTGTCTTCACTCTTTCCTCTGTCCCTTGTCCCTGTGGATTTAACCAAGATGCAGGTTTAGGTCCAAGATCAAAAAAAAAAAAAAAAAAAAAGGTGCAGTAGGGTCACAACTATGTTTGCAACAGTTTGCTTTCCCTCAGAAGTTCAGTGAGAGCTCTATGTGGAGATGGCAAAAGGCAAAATCACATTTCTTGGTGTTAAAATAGACCGTCCAACACAATTTTTCTAAGGTTATTACTGTTCTTGAACTCTTTATACTGAAGCTTCTCTGCAGATAGTTGAATTTTGTACTCTTCATTAGCTAGTAACCATACACAATACTTTGGAAACAAACCAACCTTCTTCCAGGCTTTGCACTTCTTTTTTGGTACATGCTCACTTAACCTCTGTCATGTCTAATCATGAACTTAAAACTATGTTTATGAACTTTATGAGATTAGGAAACTTTTTAATGGTGTTTATTCCTGCAGTTTTTAAAATAATCAGCCTGTCTATGCGGTGCTGACAGATACACATTCCTCTAAAGGGCTTCATCAATTCAGTGTAATGTTGAAAATCTGTGAACATTTTTCCTGTATTAAAAAGAAAAAAATAATTATTTAGCCCATGTGAATTTAGTACTTGGGAAAGAAGCAGACTTTACAGCTTTGGTGGGATATTCTTTGCTTAGCTATAAGCCAGAGCTACCATAAACAGCTTCTTTCTGTCTGCATCAGCCCTATATGAGATTTTCACAATATTCTGTAAAACACATCTGACCTCTGCATCCAACCTGGGCATCTGTAGTTTTGGCATCGGGCAGTACAGGACTTGCGTCGTGAGCTCTCTCCAGTGACATGTAAAACTACCTTGTAGTGGTGTGACAGCTGTAGGAATAGTAGGTTTGGGTTGCTTTCATTTTGCACTGCAGGGTATGCACTTATTCTAAATAACTTTTTCCCTTATTCATAGACAAGTCTATATATGGAGTTGCAACCCAGTTCCATTAAAAAAGTAAGTAGCTTTTAGATTAGCAGGCTTATGTTGACTTTTATTTTCAGTACCTAGTTATTTGGTATGTTGTTTAAAAATCTGTCTGGATAATTATTTATATTTTATGTGCAAGCCCCCCCCCACC
>JANHGN010018897.1:64569-88002 GCA_024605025.1 Megaceryle maxima | reverse complement strand
GTGTTGGCTTTTGATTGGTGTTGGCTTTTGATTGGTGTTGGCTTTTGATTGGTGTTGGCTTTTGATTGGTGTTGGCTTTTGATTGGTGTTGGCTATTATTCTAGTGACACTGTAAAGGTTGGGGGAATGACAGAGCTTGAAGATGTTATTCAGTGAGAACAAAGCTACAGGCTGATTAATGTTTTTGAACTTGAAACAAAAAAAGACCAGCTTTTCAGGACTGGAAGTGGATGACATTTCAGGAATGTATGTAAGAGGCTTTCTTCAGACCAATGTTGTTCACACAACATGAAGAAAATGATGAGTAATAGTAAGGATCAATATGGTCATATGAGGTCCATGGTTGACCTATGGACAAGTCTGATTGTTTAGTTAGAATAGTTACAGTAGCATGTGGAATGGTTAAAGAGAGTATCTTGGTTAACTGTGTGTAAGCTGATTCACAAGGCAAACTTCCAAATCAAACACTGGGCTTCAGAAGCAAAGCCTATGCAATCAAAAATAATTATTTGCTAGGGTATTTCCTTTTGATCATTTCCTCTAACACCATCTTGAGAGTTCTGCTGTGAAAGGGTTTAGTGGCTTGGTTCAGAAGGTAGCACAAGTAGTTTGCTGTGTAAACCTGGGCAAATTACGTAGTTGCTCTGTGCCTTGGTTTCCCAGTCTGCAAAGCAGGGATCTAAAATCTCCAAGAGAAGGCTATTGTATTTTGAGGTTCTGTCCTAAAATTTCATCTGACAGCACAGGGGTGGCTGAAGTATCGTTGTCAGTATTTATTTAAAGAAATACTTGTGTCTCATGTCAACACCACGATTAAACCTGTAAAGAAAGCAAATGTATGTGATCCTCAGTGAGAAGGTTGTATTGACTCTGTTTTGCAGCATGTCAGAGTGAATTGTGGTGTCTTGAAGGGGTGCCAAGAGTCTTGGTGTCCTCAGAGCAAAAACTTGTTCCAGTTACTCTTTGTGTGGGATGGTCATAGATTTGCTGTGCAGCAGATGACCAGCTTAAGTTTCTGCTGCTTGCATATGGATTCTCTTGTTGCCATGGCTCTGTCTTCATTGGTCCAGCTGGGACTATTTACTTTTTCTCATACTGGGATTTTGAATGAGACACCTTCCTTATTACAGTGCTTCCTTTTTAGGCATTGCTGTCTTTCTCCATCAAATCTCTGTTAGCAAGAATATGCTGAATTTAATTCAATTTCTAGTATATTTGTCCTTTAATTATTTAGTGTGTTTTCAGCAAAAAGACATTCCATAAATGCTTTAGACAGTGAGAAGGGCTTTTTGTTTGTTTTGATTCTCAAACCTTTTCTCAAAGTGATTTGGTAAGTAGTTTTCAGGAATATGGCTCTCTTGAGTGGGTTTAAATCAACATATATTTACACTTTACATATGCTTACAGTTTACCACATATTCAACTTACGTGAACTGGTTCACTGAAGCATGCTAGCTAATCATGGGTCCAGCTCTGTGCAGGTCATGCTGCTGAATGGACTGACTACAGAGATGTATGTGGAAATAGCCATGGCCATGAGACTTCTACCAAAGTGCAGCCTTGTTACAGGACTGCTTTATCAACAGTAACCCGCTGCCTTTACATATCTTGGTTATTTAAAGAACATCAGTGTCAGATTAAATATCTTTGTCTTTCTTACCTTGCCCATATAGAAAAGTAGTTTCCTGACAGCGATGGTAGTTGTCCACTACCTATGGGAGTGAGTAGTGGGCAAAGAGCAGGCAGTCTCTTTCCATCGTCTTTCCTTTTGGTCTCCAGGCATCCAAGTTCTTCTGTGTTCAGGAACCAGCCCTTCTTTTGTATCTTACATTTGGAGTAAGATGAGCCAGTTTGTGCCCATAGGGTATTTGCTGTGTGGTTTAAACTTTTTATAGAGCTTATGTTTTCTGTATTTTTTTTCTAATCTTTAAATATTTTTTATTCTTCGATAGTTAGGGATGTACCTTTTTAAGGCTAATGTTAAATTTATAAAATTTTTAAATTATTTTTCTAAATTCCTGGCCTCTCTCTGTATAGAGCATTCCTGTTTCTTCCCACTTCTCCATAATGGCCAAATTTCAGTTTAAAAGATAAAACTGGAAACAATGAGCATAGCATTAAAAAAACAACTAAGAGGGTGGCTTGGGGTAGGGGGAAAGGTAAGGCGTCCTTTCAGGCTCATTTTTTTTCCCTTTGAGAAGAAAGACTAGGTTGGCTCATTAGTGGTTTTCTGTTGTTGTTTGTTGCTGGTCATTTATCATCAGTGTTGCTATTTACAACAAATAATGTCGTTGGAAATTAATTTGAAACTAAGATTCAGGTCAGACTTTTAAGTAGGTTATTCTCTTTCTGTTCATATTTTATGGTTAGCTTTTGAAACCCAAGCCTCTATGGGTATTTCTCAGATGAAATACTATATGAATATTGAAATATATGCCTGCATGTTTAATATATTTAGGGTAGGTTTCTTGAAGTTTTAAATTATTTAATTTGTTCGTGGAAGATACCAGGCAACCTGTCATGAATGCCACCTCGTGGTCATTTCCTAAATTGCTGCTATCCTCTTGATCATAAAACTGATTACCTCTTGCTAAACCTACAAAGTACTTTGAAAAGTTTAATAGCTGTTCATAGCAATTACCATTGGAAAGAAATTTTCATGAACCTGTACACTCTAAGTTGTGATAAAGTAGATAATTTTTTTTTTTATCTACTTAACCTTAGGCAGATGTAGTAATGCTCAGAGTAGCAGTAATGATTAGAAGGGGCTCAGTGCTTCCTTAGTCATTAAAAAGAATATTATTGAAACGGATTAATACATTTTTGTTCTCATATTGTTTCTCATGTATATTTTAAATCAAATTTATTGGACCAATTAAAATCTGAGTTTATTAATTAAGTTTCTGACTCTTTTAGGTTATGAAGCAAAATGGATCATCAGAGATATTAAATAAACTTTATGATACAGCAATGGATAAGCTAGAGGGTGTGAAAAAGGACTACGATGCCCTAAGGAAACGTTACAATGAGAAGATCGCAACTCACAATAGCGATCTGAGCCGCCTAGAACAGGCCGAGGAGGAGAACAGACGCCTTCAGAAACAGATTGACATGTTAATGAAGCAAAGGGACACAGCAATACATTTTCAGCAGCAGTATTCATCCTCTCTTAGAAGGTATAATCAGGTTTTGATACCTTTCTGGTATGCTGTGAAGACAGTAACAATTTCTAATGTAGCAACCTATTTTTTCTGTGGTAAAATCACAAATACTTTTCTAACTTTTTTTCTTCAAACATTTTCACTAATGTATGTTATCTTGATGTGATTTTTATATGAAATTTTGGTTTAGTGTACACTATCTTGACATTTCTATATAAGATTTTCTGGAAGGTCCTAGAAGATGTGCTGAGGATTTGGAGAAACTATGCTTTTCCTAGAGAAAAGGAATTCCCTGTCAGGGTTTAGGAATTGTGTGAGGAATTTTAACATCATGTGAGAAAGGCATATTCTGCCTTTCAATCCATGTTCAGTCTTATTTGTAGACACAGGAGTCAAATAGAACTGAAGTTTTGTTAAACCTAAGGCTTAGTGGGTGACCTAATGATGTAAACAAATGGTAATGTTTGAATTACCTGCTTTTAGTTCCATTGTCTGCACCTTTACCATAAACCCACTGCTTTTATTTTTCTTCTCAAAACTATCCATTGCCAGCCTTGTCACATATTTGGGTGTGTGGAAATTGTTCTGTTTTTTTCCAGATTCTGTGTCTGTTTACTTTGTTCCAACATGTTTGAGTGTGTGTGTGTTGGGACAAGGGACTAACGTGTAAGATGAGCAGGGCTCACTACAGTAAATGAAGTTAAACCTGTGCTACTAAGTAGTGCTAATGTTTTGCATTCCTCTTAGAATAATTTGTTAGTTTAATTTTTAAAAGGTAAATTTCTAATGCTAAATTAGTTTTAGCAATTTCTGTTTCATTTCCTTGAAGAGGTTCTCTAATATTCCTGAAGGTTCACTAATATTACTAAAACACTAATTAGTTTAACTTTTATTTTGCAGCACTGAGAGTCCATCATCTAAAAAATCCTCTGCAGTTGTATTTTATCAATGGATACATTTGGTTATCCAGTCAAATCCTTAAAGTATGAAGAAGGAAAATGAGGAACAAGTATCTTACTGGTATTTCTGCTTGGTTTTAGATTTGAATCAGTACAGCAGGAACTAAGCAACGCCACAGCACAAAACAAAGAGTTGCAGAGAGAGATGGAGCGATTACAGTCGGAGGTGACAAGGTTCAAAACAATGCAGCTGAAAGCAGCAAAGGATGCAGAAAAATACAAGGAAGAAAGGGATTCAGTTTTCAATGAGTACCGCCTCATAATGAGTGAGAGGGATCAAGTAATCAAAGAGGTAGATAAGCTTCAAACAGAGCTGGAGCTTGCAGAGTCCAAACTGAAGAACACTTCTTCTGAGAAGCGAGTGGCTAGTGAAGAGATGGAAGCTTTACGACAGGTAGTAACCTGTTGGTTCGACGGGGAAGGGAAATGAGTATACGTTGTCTAGGATCAGAAATGTATGACTGATTAATGGAAAATAGGAATGCACTGCAAAGAGGAGATTCCGTGCTGATGTTTTCCTATAGCAGTCCTTTTTACTATTAATTTATTAAGCTTCTGTAGGAATCTGAGTACCTGTCAGTTGAAATTTGCTATTCAGTTGACTTAATTCTCTTCTGCTGATAATAAAGCCTTTCTTTACCGCATTAGCCTTCTATGCCTACTCAAGTTATGCTCTCTGTAACAATATAGCTCCAAATATTCATTATTTTTAACTTCTGATCTCTACAGGAACCACTGGAAACTATCTACTATGACTTAAGACGGTACATGATAAAGCAGTCTCAAATATTTATGCAAAGCCTGTGCTGACTTGCATGTTCTTACTCATTTGCCCTCCTTCTGCCTTTAAGTTAAAGGTGATATTTTGAAGGGTTTTCACTACAACTCAGGCATGCCTTAAAGTCTGTGAAACCAGAACTCTGTATTTTTAGCAATATGTTCTTGAAATGCTTTTACCACAACCATGTTATAATTGTGCTGTTAAGATTTACAAAACACAGTTTGCTGCTCAGTTTCATTTCAGCTGACATGCATCCACAAGACCCTTTGGTTTACAAATACTTAATTTAGCATGAAATGGAGCCAAGCAAACATATCCCATTGGCTATAAATTCCATTTAACTTTTTTTTTTTTTTTCACAGCATTACCTCTGAACAAAATGCTCTTTATGAAAAATTAAAGTGTGGAGCTTTTTTCTAAAATAACACCACTGCTGAGGGACGTAATGCAAATTGTGAAATACAGCATCAGAGCTTTCAGAAATAACTAATTCCTGAGTTTATGACTTCATAGTTTTCAACCCTGCATATTTGATAGCAAAGTAATTTAGCTTCTACAGTCAGTGAGGTTTTAATATGTTTCATACCTGTTCTACTTTCATTGAAGCCTTTAGAGATGTCTGGTTTCAGTGGAATCAGGGTAGCTAGTAAGGAATACTGATGGAAATAGCCACAAATAGTTGTTGTTCTCCAATGTGTTATGTCTGTCACTGTGGCATTTTAAAAATACAAGGGTATTCCCCTTCTACCTAGATGACTTGAAGGGGTGTTTGAATAAGACCCAGAAATAGCTTAGGACTGGTTAGTGAGATGCTGTCAGGGCACAGATGGGCATTTTACTTCACCCTCAGACCTGGCCCATCAGAAAGCAGAAATAACTGCTTCTGTAATGCACTAAAAGGTGTAGAAGAGCAGTACTGTGAGTTTTCTTTTTGTTCCTGTAGCCATGCCTTCTGCTTTTGAGCAGGTATGTTCCAGTGTCATGTAGTACTGGCTTGCTGCAGCTGCTTTCAGTGCATAAGGGGTTTTCTAGTTCTGCCACGGCAGATGTTTGAAAGGTTGGGAAAAATTTATTGACCAAGTGATGCATTCACTTGAAATGGTATCATGAAAGATGCCCGGATGTAAGTGGAATTAATCCCGTCAATTGGTCCGGTGCTTGCCAAAGTTTAACTTCATGGCCTTTGCTTTACTTACGATGTAGAGCAGCTTTAAGTGTCCTATTACACAGCACCCATTGACTGACTGAAAGAGCACAGAATCCATTTCGGTAATTTTAAACATAGTTTCTCCCCTGATGCTTGTTTGTTAGTGTATCTTTTGTGTCCCAGAGAAATGAAGAAGCAACTGAAACAGAGAAGAGGTTGATTTTTAAGCATTGTATCTGAGCAGTTACTGATGAGGTCAGTCGGTCAATTTCCTAGATAGATATTTAAGCTTTATTGATCACACATGCCCAAACATAATGGGTTAATTTACATTAAAAAAATGTACAAATTGTCAGGCATTTATAGGTGATAGAAGTTATTTCAGGATTTTGCATATGGACGATTTTGGTTCAAGTTCTCCTGACTGGCCGCTCAAAGCTAGAGATTAGATGTTACAGATTTTTCACCCCCTACTTTCTCCAGTAATATTTTTGTTTGGCATAATCTTTTGCTCCAGAAAATACTTAGAATGCTGTGTTTCATCTCAGTGGTAGTCAGCTTTCCCCTCTGTTTCACAGACCTGTAGTATTTTATCCTTACTGCACGATATTTGAATGCAGAAACTTTCTTCAAGCATAAGAATTCTTCACAAATTCAGGATCCTTCTTCAAAGCAAACCACTCTAATGTTTTCCAAGCAATAGCTCTTCTAATCAGTGCCTAATGGCACATTGCTCTGTGCTGTAATGTTGTAATGTTGTAATTTTGTGCAAATGTCACAGGAAAAAGACAGAGGTGAAATTTTACTACTGATCGCTGGAGGCAATGGCTGCTCTTATTCAGATAGTTTATATTGAGCATGCTGGAATAAGCTGTGACAATATGTATTTTTTCCAGTCACCTTAAAGTACTATAAATTCTTATTTGATGAAGGACATGCTGAGAACTTTCCTTCTGCCTTGATACGTAATGATTTTCATCTCAGCTGCAGGCAAGAAAAGACTTAATATTTTTGTGTAAGTTTTATACACACATTGGAACGCACATTTTATATAGATTGTATTGAAGCTGTGCAAAACGTTGCTTCCAGTACTAAAATTTGTCTGGTCCAGCAGATGGATCAGGGCTTTCTCTCTTCCGAGGTACTAAGCAACAGAAGCTCTTGCTGATTTTGAAAAGCCTTGAGTGTCCTAGTAATTGGCATTCTCTGATATGTTCAAAGTTCACATTAGTTTTAGTGCTTGTCTGTTACTCTACAGCAAAAAATATAGATCTTTTAGTATTGTCACAGAACTCTTTTAGCAGCCTGACTAGCCTTAGTTAGATGCCATATCACAGACATTTATGTTAGTACAGCAAAATACAATTGTCATCTATGCTTTAAATAATCTTATTCATTGCAAAATGTAAAAGAAAACAGAATGGAAGTCTGCTTGTGACATGATTGTCTTTTCTATGCTGAAGTGTTTGACCCTTTCCTTCTTTGGCTTCTGAGATGTCAACTGTCTCTGCTAATCTTTTTGAGATCAAACCTTCGATAGTTTCTGGCTAGGAGTGCCTGTGTGTAGAATAACTTGTTTGTAGCAATTGGCTTAATGCTTCTTAGAGCTGGACCATCTTAAAATTTAGTATTATGAAATTCAGCTGTTTCATTGCCTCTTTCTTCCAGTAGGAGGTCTAGCTTAAATTATTTCAAAAGGACAGATTGTATTTTAGAGCTGTGTTTTGCCTCAACTTTTTTGTTATGATGCAGTTGAATTGTTGCAGTTGAACGTACTGTTGTTCTGCTTTATGATGTACTGTGGTTTTAACTTTCAACATTCTGTAGTTTGCATGTTGGTATCTTACTGGCATGTGACTTTAATATCCCTTTAAAGCTTTTGAGGAAGCTATAAGATACTTATGTAGCTGGATTGTCTAGATTATTTCAATCCTATAAAATCAAGGCAGTTGCTTAAAAATACTTGTAGTATATTCTCTGCCATAGTTAAAGCCTTTTTTCAAAACACTATTTCTGCCTGGTTAATAACCATCCCTCGTTTAGGTTCCTCAAAACTGTGAGTGCTCCCAGATTCATGCTTAGTTCTGATGTAGCACTGTGCTAATCCAGTACCTTTAATATTACTTGTTAGCACTTGTACATAATGTGAGCACAGTCCTCTTCTGCTCTCATTTTTCATAACATTAGTGGTCAGCTCTAGGCTTTTAAGGTGTCAGTGTGTATCCACTTGGACAAATGAACTATTTCCTTCTGTACTTAACTTGCTGCAAACAATGTATCTTGTTTTAGGAGCTAAACTCAGCTCTAGTGGAAAGAGATCGAGCAATTTGTGAGAGGAATGAGTTGCTGGAAAAATACTGTCATGAAGTGAAGGACAAAGCTGAGGCCCAGAAAGAACTTGACCAAGCTTGCAAGGATATAGAGACAGTGAAGGAAGAAAGAGATGTTGCCAGGAAGGAGAGAACAGAAGCTATCATCCAGAGAGACCATCTACTAAGGGAATATTATCAAGCCCGTCAGGTATTGCAAGTCTGCACAGACGCCTTTTTCTTTCTCAGCTTCACAGGGATGTATGTGGCATCTTCCCCTTTTTCCCCAAGTCACTCTATAAATTACCCACATATAAATGCATGTATGTTCTTCAAGAGATAATGACAGAACTTTGTTTGAAAGAAATACTTTCATGCTTCCCATTATGTTTGTGTTTGTGAAGAATTAGTTGTAAATAGAATCCTACGATCCGGCAGGTGGCTGGGTAGCTGCCTGCTGGTAGACTTGTCATCTGTAACGTACCTTGTTCATGCCTGTGACATGCTGAGGATCTTAGCTACTTCTAGTACTTCACAAAAGAAAGTGAATTCAAGTGTGACTTGAATTAAAATTTGTTCATCTGTACATGTTCTTAGTATAAATACGCTATTCTGACAATTTATGTTGCGGAGTGGATAGTAACAATCTTACCATTCTGCAGACTTAGAGGTACTTGTGTGTGATACTAAATACCAGTCCACATGCAACTGTAAACGCATGCATATAATGTAGTATGAAAATGCATACTATCACAACTTTTATGCTATGCTTGTGAATTAACTAATGAATATAGAATTCTTTGATATGAAACTTGATGTTTTGGGTTGTTTTTCTTGAACTTGTATTCTCTTTTCATTGAATACCAACCTCTTAGTAGTTAAAAAAAAAAAAGTTTTTAGTTTTGACTGTCGTAATGATTTGCTCATCCCAAATGAGTGTGTGTGGAAGCAATTAAACTGTGTTTTTAGTTATACTAGAAAGAAATCTTTCCTTGTGTTTGGTTCTTCGCAGCCAAACCAGTGGGATTTTGGAGTCTTGTGTTTTTCCCAAGGAAACTTGGGTGACCTTGTCTGTGACTTAGCAATGGACCAGCTGAGACACTCACCTTTGGTAGATTCCAAATCAGAAAAGACACTCAAATATTAATTTCTGTTTGTTGATCTGAGTGGGGTTTTTAATTGTCTTTTTCCTGCCAGTGGACTGGAGGAGAAGGAACTGATCCTTGGACAGAAAATAGATGATTAGAAGACCAGACGTGACTCTTCATAGCTTCTGTTTGGTCTTATTTGTTGCCTTTTTTTTTTTTTTTTTTTTTTTTTGATGTTTAGGTGAGAATGTAAACTTGGGATTTCAGGTTCAGTGCTCTCTTATGTTTGAATACAATTATAACTCATTTAGAGAAAACAAGAGCCTTTAATGTGTATTAATTGTGACTTTCTTTGATATGCATGTATTCAGATCTTAAGAACATTCCTCCAAAGTTTAATCTTTAATGAAATGATGGGTCTAGTCAGATTCATTAGATTTATTTATACTCTTGAAATTAACCACACATGAGCTCATGCCCTTAAGTGCTTCTGATGGCCTGCGCTGTAGTAGTTGGCTTGTAGTTATTGTGGTGCAAGCTTGGAGTATTCTTTGTCTATTTGTCTTAGTATTGTCACCAGCTCCTCTATTCAAAATAGAGAATAGGAACAAGTTAATTTAAGAAGAAAGTAGTTCTTATCTAAAAGAATGAACAAAACTTTTTGGAATTCAACTGCTCTGCTTTGGAGTTAAGGGACTTGTGTGAATCACAAGTTTGTGTTGTGAAGCTGTATGTCTAGTTGTCCCAGGGTAGGTAACAGGTGTTAATGCAGGAAATCTGTGTTCTAACTGAGGATAGTAGAGTATCTGACTTCTAAATATCCTTGGAGGTTTTTTGCTGTCTGCTAAGCAGAACAAGATAAAAGTGTGGAATGTCATCTCTAAAGTACGAAGTGTTCACTGATGTTATTTTGAAGTGAGGATTCTTATTCATGGAGATGATATTTGCTCAAATTTGTGTGCCATCAAATGAAATACATTGCAGCAGCTTTTATCTTTTTTTTTTTTTCTCCAAAAAGTTGCCTTGAAGATAAGCAAACATTTTTCATGAAAACATGAGAATTGAATGTGTAAGGCAAATCACCTATAGTAAAAGTTGTTGTGCATACTTACATAAAAATTGTGCTTGTAACACTTACCTATGTCTCTTAATTCCTAGATACAAGATTCTGCTACCCTAGACATAGAAAGAGCAAACAAAGAAATTGAGATGCTTCGGAAACAATACGAGGCAATGTCACAAGAACTGAAGGAAGCTGTCCAGGAAGCAGAAGTAGCCAAGTGTAGGAGAGATTGGGCCTTCCAGGAGCGTGATAAGATTGTTGCAGAAAGGGAAAGTATACGGTAACTGAATGCCAGATGGTACCTGAGTAATCATGGTGTGACTGTTCTTGTGCAGTTGATGCAGTTCTAGGACTGGCTGGATTTTGCTAGTGCTTTCTTCAACTTCTACACTACCTGTCAGAGGATTTTATTTATTTATTTATCTATCTATTTATCTTTCAAGTTCAGGACACCTTACAAGATAGTTTGCTTTCTCTCTTCATTTTTCCTCACAATCTGTCTGTAGTAAATACCATAAGCCATAACAACAGCACCACTATATAGAAACAACAAGTTATGCATTCTTTTAGGCATGATATACCTAATTCTTCTATAGCTACAGTCCTGCAAATAGATCTTTACCTGTGGCAACATTTTGCAAATAGTACCCAACATATTTGCTACTACAATGTGTAAGGAAAAAAGGGAAAATAATCTGATTTTTTTTTTTTCTGCTAGTTAGAAGTAGAAACAAGGTTTTGAAAGCGATGAAGAAAGTTCTTGCTATCTTGTCAAGCATTTTCCTAAGACTCAGCTTATGTAATTTTTTTTCTTTATACTACTTTTTTCTTTGTAGAGGGAGATCTTTTGAAACTGCTTTTAAATTTTACAGTAACTGTACAATGTGGTAAAACTGTTACTTTCATAGGATTTTAAGTAACTAAATTGAAACTTGTCTACTTTTAAAGGACTTTGTGTGATAACTTGAGAAGAGAGAGAGACCGGGCTGTGAGCGACTTGGCGGAAGCTCTTCGTAATCTGGATGACATGAGAAAGCAGAAAAACGATGCTGTTCGTGAACTGAAGGAACTGAAGTATGTCAGAGAAAGGATCAAAATTCATGGAAGTTTGTGATAAAAACTTTGGCTTGTTAGCTGTGTTCCCAAGTGAATCACGTGTTATAGCTGTGGGTAGCAGCTATTCATGATATTGTATGTGGAAACACTGCCTGTATTTTTTGTTATAGTGGAAATTGTTGTGATGGGCAGGATCCAAAGGCTTGCTGTCTTAACCTTCTTATCTTATTAATGAGTTGTGTATTGTGGAGAAACACTTGGACAATAGGGGATTCTTGCATCAAAGTCAGATTAACTGCAGTTTAGTTCCTTCCAACTGTATTCTCACTGGTTTGTGAATGCAAGGAAGATGTACATCATGCATTATGTCAGTGGGTTGTGGAAGAGGTTTTGCTGTCAATATTTACCATGCCTGACTTGTCCTGAGCGTACTGATGTGGCTCATCTGAGGGTAAACCTAAATGCATTTTGAGAGATATTAGAGACCTAGTTGTACACTTCAGTCATGTAGAAATAGTGCAAATAATCTAAGACTGTGTTAGGGCAATGTAGAGAAAAGGAAAATCAATTTGGTAGCATCCCAGGAAAGATGGAAGCATGGGGCAAACTTTTGGCACAGCTTGGATTTTTGATTTAGAAAACAAAACCTAAGATAATCACAACAATAACATTACGTATCAGTTCTTTTGAAAGGGCTGTCTGTCTATAAATAATTATTTTCCTTACTTAGGGAGAAGATGGAGAATCAGTTGGAAAAGGAGGCCAGATTCCGTCAGTTGATGGCCCATAGTTCCCATGACTCAGCCATAGACACAGATTCTCTGGAATGGGAAACAGAAGTGGTTGAATTTGAAAAAGACAGAGTAAGTCAAAACCACGAACTGCACTGTGCTCTATATTAGCTTTGAAGTCAACCATACCTAGTATCAAGATATTGTAATTGAAAATTAATCTGTATTTTTTTTTTACTGCTTTTATTGTTGTGTGAGGAGCGACACGAACATGCAGCAAGTCCAGTAACATCTAAATGACAGTAGTAGGAAAAACTAAGCTGTTATACACAAGCTTTGTATTTTTCTTCTCATGAATGAGAAATTAAAAATAGTTCTTTCATCTGATCTTGTAGAGTACCCAAGTCCATGTACTATAAAAAAAAAAAAATTAAGTTAAACATTTAGTGTTCTTAAAGTTAGTGATTCATTGCAGAAATGGCAGTGCTAAGGCAGCTGGAACTTTAGATGGGATGAAAACACATCGGAGAGCCCAGTTCTCTACTCTTACATACAACATCACTTGTAATCTGTGCATAAAATAATTAAGCTTTTACAAGAAGTTATTTCCTACTTCTGCTCAGATTCAATGGTTAGAAATTTCAAAAGATTAACAGTTATTTATTCATGCTGAACATACATTTTAGGGCAGCATTGCTCTTCATCTTAAAAAGCTGGGATGAAAGATGCTGCTAATCTCTCTTGCTTGTCAGTAGAGGAAGTTAAATCTCTTTTCCATTTCAGCGTATTAAATAAAGTTCTTATGTTTAGCTTTCCAGATAACCTCTGCATCCTTTCATTATCCTAGTAGTACTTTTCTCCATTTAATTTTTTCTTCATTGTAGTCTAGAATTTTTATTTCACTGCTTTGCATACAAGTCTTGTATGCTGTTATGTTGGAAATTTTTGGCTGGCACAACAGTGTTTGCTAATAGTAAATTTTTAGACCACACAGGTGGTCTTTCAGATTGTGTTTCATTTAGAACAGCTTCTGCATATACCAGAATTTTTCGCATTCCTGAATGACAATACTTAATGCTGGCAAATGAAATCCCTTTTAATTACTAAGATATTTGGGGGTCATCTTTTTTTTTAAGCTTTTTTTTTAATCTGTGTTCTGGCTGTGCATCCCAACAAAATCACTAATACGTTCCTTTTTTTCCCCACACTAAAAATATTACTTAGTATTGTATGTTGAAATATATAGGTTGAAAAGACTACATGGACTGAGTACCAATGCTGATCCATCAGGACTACTGTCTGTAAATTACTTCTGGAATAACATTTCCCCTTTCACCATGCATTTTCATCTCTTTTGACCAGCTCCTTCATCAGCCAGTTTTGTGTGTTGCCATCTCTGTTTTAACTGGTAACTAATAGTTGTGCTTTTCAGTTGCCTATAAAGCTAGTTAATAAGTCTGTCGTATCCTGTACTTGGGGTAAACAGCATTGCAGCCTGATGAATTTCTCCATTCATGTGCAGATGCTTAGTTATTCTTTACTTCAAAGGTTGGTGTAAATGTTTTCATTGCTGAGATCAAATATGTAGACTTTGACATTTGACTATATGTTTCCCTTCTGTAAACATAGGGATTATACTTGCTGCTATCAAATTTTTAGTCATAATATTGTGCCAACCTTAATTGGGTATATGGGGAAATCCTTGCTGACCTACTGGTATTTGAATTCCAGGATGGAGATTATAGAGCTGAATACATTTAAATCCTTTTATTTTTGCTTCAGCTTCACCTGCCTGCTTTAGCTCTTGTTCTGCATAATCACTCAGCTCAAAACAGAGAGGTAATATCCACTTATCAGCTCTGAGGCTGGGCAGTGATACTGTGATCTCTACTCTGTCTTTATTTTATGTCAGTCCCATGCTCTTCCCTATGACCTTTTTTTTTTTTTTTTTTTTTTTTTTTTTTCTCTTCCATAGAACATTTGGAAGAATCATAAGGATTTTAGTATTTTTGGCAAGGTTATCTCACCGTAATTTCTGGTAGAAAAAAAAGTCACATTTGTGCATGTTTTATATTGATCTTTTATCAGGCATCTTTTGCTCTCTCTGAAGATTTTATGTCCTTCTGATTTTAAGGTGATTAATCATCAAACCATGTCCAGAACCATGCTGTACACATCTGATTTAAGCTCTACTTCTTTTTTGCATGTTAGGTTTTAAATGTAAAATATCACCTTACTTCAGTATGATGAGATGGTTGGTCAAGCTGATTTCAAGTAGAGTTCTCTCATTTTTATAAGTGTACTTTTAAATACTGAAAGTAGCAATGATAAGTAAGTTTGTGATCAGTTGGTCCCAGTTTATTTCCTTCAATCAGTGTGTTGTTTTGGTTTTTTTTCATAACCTTGCCATTTACAAAGGAAACACTAAATGAAAATTTCCCTGTTTGGTTCAATGATTGATTTGTAAAAGATGTTTATCACTTTTCACTTTGAGGATGATATGTTTTGGGATGGGGTTTGCCTTTAATCTGTAATTAGAAATGAGCCCCTCATGTTAGAACTTTCTTTCTAGTTTACTAATGGTCTCTAGCCGTATCAAAGCATGTCTTTCTGAGTTCATCACTAAGACACAATCCTGCTTCCTTATCTTTACAATTGTTTTTGGTTTTGGTTTTTTCCCCCAAGTAATGCCTATTATTGGGAAACGTGTCCTTGTTCTCTCATTACAAATCCAGCATCATGCCTTAAAGCAGGTTGTATGTGTCTGAAAGTGGTTTCTTTTATGCTCTTCTACTTTCCTGTTCCTTTTTGGTGAAGTTCCTCATCTGCATTATTTCAGTCTTAATCCGAGAGAGACAGACTCTTCTAGTGCCAGAGCATACCCAATAACTAATGGAATTGGGAACTTACATATTGAAGTAGAAAATGTAAAAACTTGCCTAGGAGAGGTACCCTGTGAATGTAAGTGTACAAACATGTAGTAATGCCTCTTGGCAACAGACAGCAGCACAAAGGCTGCCAGTGCAGCTGAGTCACTTGTTAATAATATTTCTTAGGATGATATGGACTTGAAAGCACTTGGATTTGATGTGGCAGAAGGTGTGAATGAACCATACCTCCCTGGAGACTGTGGGATCTTTGTTACCAAAGTAGACAAAGGAAGTATCGCTGATGGTCGTTTAAGGTAGGGTTTGACTTTGGAAGATATTTGTCTTCTGTTGTTCATAATGAACTAAATGTGACCATATTGTAAGCTGTCTTCAATTTTTCTCATTTTTTTTAAGTTATTTTTCCATTGATTATGTGTATATTACTAATGTTGGTTGGGAAATCATGCTAAGACCACCAATGCCTAAAAGCATTATGGAAATTATACACCGTTTGACTCATCCCTTAAAAATCACCCAAGCTGGAAATGTTCTTTTTCTCTGTCTCACCTACCCCGTTATCTCCTTAAACTTTGATCTGTTTATTTAAATTTTTGAAAGACACAAGGGTGAGATACTGGAGGAGGGCACGGGGAAAGGTGTGTAGAGCAAAGGATAATTTGTAGCCTGCTCCTGTTCTTCATGTTGATAGGGGAGTTTTTACAACTCTCCTCTGTCCAAAGAGTTGCTTTTAAATGAGTAGTCATTAGTGATTTGAGGATACACTTCTGCTAGTGAAGTGCAGACTAAAAGTCATGGTTTTCATTTTAGCTGCTATTTAATGCTTTTTGAGGAACGTAGAATGCCGCATAATTAAGGATTAGCATATTGAGACCAGCTCTGTTGCGTCCCTTTTTGTGAATATTATTCCTGTGCTGTGTCCAGCCAAGTATACTTGTAACACTGACCTGCTAATTTCTGTTCACCTACCAGAGTGAATGATTGGTTGTTGAAAATAAATGATGTGGATCTCACTAATAAGGATAAAAAGCAAGTTATAAAAGCTGTTCTCAATGGAGGAGGTGTTATTAACATGGTGGTTCGAAGAAGGAAGTCCTTAGGTGGCCGAGTGATAACACCTCTTCACATCAACGTTTCTGGACATAAAGGTAATGGCTATAAAGGATGTATGTAAATGGTAGGTGCTTGTTCAGCCACAAACAGCTGGTGGTAAAGGTACGTGTTCTTAGCCTTTGCTTAAATCCCACTTAAACAGTTACTTCCTCCTATGAAGGGATTTTCATTTTTGGTGTATTGGGGTTTTTTTGTCTTTTGTTTTGTTTTGGGTTTTTTTATGGTGGTTTGTGTGGGTGGTGTGGCTTTTTGGTTTTGTTTTTCTTTTTTTCTTAATACTTAATCCTAGTTAGCTAAACAGGACTGTTAAACCCATTAGTCACCCCAGTTTTGTATGATTATATTTAAACTTGGGATATCCAAAAATCACTGTTTTCCCCCCCACTGTGTCCTTATTTCTTAAAAAGGGGTTTCAGACATTGGAATGCAGTTGATTTGGTAGTTATTTCTTTCTCGTGCATGCAGTTCAGACATGCTGTGTGAGCAAGCTGTTCGAATTGCAGGAGTAAATTAAATTGTGTGTGTGTGTGTTTCAGATAGCGGGGTCAGTCTGGAAAATGGAGTATTTGTTGCTGCCGTTGTGCCTGGAAGCCCAGCTGCCAAAGAGGGTTCCCTTGCTGTGGGAGATAGAATAATTGCTGTAAGTCTTAAGACTGTATACTCTTTATTTTTATTTATTTTAAAGAATTATCATTGATGCTACTCTTTAGTATCCCAAGCTTTTAAATTATATTTTAATTCCACTGTATCATACCTGGGTTTGTATATTCACTAAATATTTATTATAAATGGTGTTTGTAGTCTGAGTGATTAATTTAACGGGTCATCTCATAAAAGGGTAAAGTAATTTGGAAGAAAATAAACCCCCTTGCATTCCAGCTTGTCCTCAAGAGATCAGAGGGGCTGGGGGTGGCTAGGTTTAGATTCTGAGTGATGTCCCATTTGGCACTATTAGTCCGGCCGCGTTCAGTGTATCTGAACTCTCAGGGCTCCGGATTCACTAACAGCGCTGCGCTCCCCGCTCACGCTCCGTGCTCTCACACGGCCAGGAAGGAGCTGGCAGCACCCAGCGAGAGACTCCCGCGACTGGCAGCGTGAACAGTGCATTTACTGAGAGCAACAGAAGGACAGGCTCTTGTGGCTTGCCAGTGATAAATGCACCACCTGCAAGGCATGTGCAAATATACAAAACACGGTAACTTAAAAGGTGCAGCTCTAGAGAGATATCTTTTCCCAGGGGAGTACTTGAAGAGTTCAGATCTTACCCCAAAGCGTCCCTACGGGGGAGGGGGGGAGGCTCAACCTGTTGACTGATCCCAGGAGTCAGAGATAGTCTGCAATGGTATCTTCCCTGACTTGTCCACAATCATGTCTTCCTGAGCATCCCAACTTTCTTAAGCCATTTTTTATATTCTTTTTCTTCTTCAAGGTGGAGCTTGAGTGGCTTTAGTCATAAACACCTTTATTACAATTGGTGTAAAATTCTCTCGCTTCACTTTTGAAGGCAAAGATAAAGAAAATTGAAGGCACGAGCTCGGTGAGGGGTGGTTGTGCTTTGGAAGCGGGCAGCCTTTGGGATGGAGGTGTGTTTTGGTATTACAGTGACATTATAATGAGTGAAGTTCACAGAAAGGACAGCGCTTCGTCAAAAAAATGACAGGCCCAGGGTGGCAAAGAGGTAGCTTATCAGTTCTGTGGTACCATCAAGTGAGCCACAGAGTCCGGCTGCAGAGTCCTCGCTTTGCTTCACCCTCCACGCTGTTTCACAGGCAATATTGTTCAGGGAACCACCATAGAATGGATTCCTTGCATACCAGTTTCACCCTGCCCAAGAAGCTTCTTCAATATTATACCTGCCCTTAGTGTGTGAACAGTGCTGTGCCTCTGACATGATTTTAATTTCTGAGTCATCTCTAGTAATTATTCCACGTGTGTTTTATTTGCTGTGCTTAGGTCATAGGAGAATTTTTGACAGAAACACTGACTTCCTGTTTATGCATGGCTTATATATAATGAATTTTTGATTTTTATAGTGAATAGGAAGGCTCAGTTCCAAGAAGACATCCCTTGGTTGGATAAAAGGTTTTTTGCCTTTAAAATTAGGATGATGCAGATGTCATCCTTTGGGCTTGTGGAGGGGAGTTTTTTCCTGTGTGCATTTGCAGCTGGAACTGACCCGTCTGATTTATGAACTGCGAAACAGAAGGTGGTTACTGTCAGTGAACAAATGCCCATAGGCTTATGTAGTGAAGCAAGTGTTGTTACACTCCTATCTCTAGGAGGAATAGCAAAACTGTAGTTTTTTGGGAAGAGACGGGATAGGGTTAACCATACTTCAGTCATGTTTATGTATACATATATAACTATATAACTTACATATAGCCTTGTCTTGGAGATGCTACCTTTAAGATGCTCCCCACTTGCTACTCTGGACTTATGGATGTATGTTGTGTGTTGGTTTTTTTGTGTGTAGATCAATGGCATTGCACTAGATAACAAGTCACTTACTGAATGTGAAGCTTTGCTACGAAACTGTAGAGATTCCCTTACCCTGTCACTGATGAAGGTGAGTAGGAGAAGCTAAATTTGCAGAATTTTCTTGAACTTGTACAGAATTATTTTAGTTGTTCAGGGAAGAGTATATGAAAAAAAAAAAGTCATCATGGGAAAATCTTTGCTAAATTTAAGACCTTCTGGATGCATTTCACTGGTGGTACACTCGCTCGTCATTTCCAAAGTAAGGCTATTGTGGCATCTGGTAGGAAATGAAACTTATTTATTGCTCTTGTTTCTTTCCCATTCGTTTGCTGGTCACATGAAATGACTCCTAGCACAATTGCTTCTTTCTTGTTGGTTTCTGCTTCAGAGCTGCAGCAGTTTTGTACATGAAAGATAAACTGCCTCCTGACTATGGAAAGGTCTGCTTCTAGTCAGAAGGGAGTTGTGCAGAAAACTGAACTCTGGCTATCATGAGGATTAAGTACAAAGCTTTCTTTTACAGGCTTATTGCTATAAAAATACTCTTCTGCTTTGCTTATTGAGTGTAGAATCCCATTATGCTGGGCCTGTCACATGGGCTTTGAGTGCTAACTGCAGCTTTAGAGAGCTTGAGGTTTTAAGAAAGTAAAAAGATAAAATGTTTGAGGGGAAATGAGCAATAAAAGATTAGTTATTAGCACCACTTAACAGAGGCAGAAGTAGAATGCAGATCCCTTCACTGTCAGTTCAGTGCTTCTGCCACCATGTGGCATTTGGCCTACTGGAATTGTTCTGAAAACATTTCAGAAAATATCTAGGTTCATTTCATCTGGTGTTTCATGCGTTGAATCTCTAAGATTTTACTAAACCTTTCCCAACTGCATCTATATGTGTCTTGGTGTCTGGACAGGTATAGGTAAATCAAGGAGGCTAGAATATGCCTCATACTAAACAGAAATCAGCCATAATAAAGTGATGACATGTTGGACTTTTTTCTTGTTTTGTTTTGTTTTCCTTTTTTTTTATTATTATTTTTTTAGGTTTTTCCTCAGAGTTCATCTTGGAGTGGTCAAAATATATTTGAAAATCTCAAGGATTCGGAAAAAATATCAAACTGTAGAGTTCATGCATCAGAGATACAAGCCCAAAATAAAAGAAATCTGAAACTCAACAGCTCAACCCAGACAGACATTTTCCATCCAGACATTATGGATGGCAAGAAGGTCCAGAGTGATCAGGGCAGTGGTTCATTTTGTGATCACAAACCTTTCCCTAGTAACACACTACGAGTAGATTCTCGTAGGAACACAGTGCACAGTTGCCACAGTAATTCAGAACACAGTCTCAGCTCCTTCAACCCAGAGGCATATGAGGACCGAGGTTATGAAGCTGTTGCCTTGGAGAACAGGAGGCTGCCTTATGAACCTACAGGAGCTGACTGTATGATGGTTGAGACTGCATTTGACAAAGGACATGGGACTAAGCATAGTGGTGGTACCTGGCCAAAAGTCGTGGTTAATATGTCGGCAACAGAAACAGAAAAGTTCTCTGTGTACAAAAAACCAAAACAGCGAAAATCTATCTTTGACCCTGACACTTTCAAAAGACCTCCAACTCCTCCCAAAGTGGAGTACCTTTCCCCTAATCAGATGACAGGCCATTCACCTCAGCCGTCAAAAGCTGAAGTGGCTTCAACTCCTCCAACTCCTCCTAAAAGAAGTGACTCCATCAAGTTTAAACATAAACAACAGGCAAGCTCTGCATCAGAGTCTACAGTAACAACTGGATCACCACCCACCAGCCCAGCCACTGCCCAAGCTCCAGTTTCCTTGGCACTTAAACAGGACTCTGCTACTCTCAAGGGGCGCAGCAGGAATTCTGGGCATTATTATCGAGAGGAGGGAATTGACTGCACTCATCTCTCTTCAAGGAAATCCTGTGAAGACGACATAGGCTTTCAAAGAGTTGAAGAGCCAGAGATTAAAAGACCGAGACCAAAATCAGCTCCTGCGCTGAGGCATAAAATAACCCCTATGCCCGTTCCTAATCCTGCACTTCAGGTAGAAGCTTGGTATATTGAAGCATGAAACTAGAAACCTTAAAATGTATTTTCAGTGTGATTTTTGAATGCCCAGTTGCATACCGTAGAAGGAGAAGCATAGCCCATTCTCAAAACCCAGGTCCCCCGAGAACCTATCCCAGCCTCAGCTGGCACTTTGTATTGCAAAATACAGAACCAGTTTGTGGAATTGCAGTATTTAACAGGCAGTGGTGGCCACTAAACAGAAGGATAGAGTTCTGTGTAGCAGCCACATCTTGGGTTTTAATGCTGCTTGTTGGAAGACCTGGGCTCACTCTTGTATGTTTCTGACAAATTGAAAAAAAAAAGTAAATAACAATGCAAATAAAAATGCAGAGGAAGCTTTAGAAAAGCTGTTGGTTTTACATAAGTCAGATTGGTTTCCCTGCTCGCTGTAGAGATTAATGGAAAAAGGCATACCATTCCAGTGGTGGGGTTTTGTAAGGCTTTCTATATGTCTACATAATTCTGTAAATCTATTCTGAAATGAATAGGGTGTTAGGTATATTACACTGTAAAGATGGACTGTTTATGAGAATATAGTTTAATGGTACAGTTGAAAATGAGAGTATAATTTGTCAGAATAAATAACCATGCTGTGGAGATTATGGGTCATGTCTTAGTAGAGTAGGTGGGAGAGAAATTTTATGTGGTCTAGGAAGAACCACCTTATTACATGACAACATTATATAAAGTGGCATAATCAGTAATGTAGTTTCAGGTCCACCACCTCTGTCTTTGCTCAGGTAGCAGTTACAGATTTAATGTTTTCCCAAGTAAAATCAGAAGTTTTAAAAAGTGTTATTTTTTGCTTGTACACAATCACATCATAATGACTTAGAGTATCATATTATTATTTGCCTGTACGTACTTAGACCTGGGTAATTCCACCTCCCAGTTTTAGAAGCATTACAGATAGCAGAGCTGAACTGGAAGTAGTGCAAGGTTTGGATACATATTCTGCAAAAATATTGGTGTAAGAGAACAGCTGGCAATTTTGTTGGGTTTTTGTTATTTGTTGGGTTTTTTTAGTTTTGTTTTGGGGTGGTTTTTGGGGGTTTTTTTTTGGTTGGTTGGTTTGGTTAGTTTGGTTGGTTGGTTTGTTTGGTTGGTTTTTGGCTGCTTCTATTTGTATTCCTTTTGCGTTCCATAATGGTTTTGGAGAAAAGTAGTTACAGAGCTTTAAGCCTTTTTTTATAGAAATGTTTGGCAAATGTTGCACTGTTGTTGTGGTTTAACCCCAGCTGGCAACTAAGTCCCTTAATTTTGTAGCTGGAATCAGCAGATTTATTCTGAATGGATCTGAAGAGCAGTATGGCTAAAAGTCACAGTTTCTCATCAAGAACTGCCTAAGCGATATTGCAGGTATCACACAGGTGTTGCTTTGAAATGAAGAACATCATTGTATAATAAAACTATGCAGTCAAAAGTTTTGTTTGTTAAGGTTACTTGATGTGTTAGTTTCTAGGTTTAAATTAGGACTAAGATCTGTCATTTTTTTTTTATTATTATTATTAAATTTTCTCTCTTGGTATTAAATTTCTGCATTACTACATCAGGTTGTGTGACAGCAGTATCCAGTCTGCATCTATTCATTCCTGAAGCAGTGTTTGTGATACCAAAAATATGTGTATAGGACATGCAGTGTAGTTGAATTTGTAGCCATATTGGGTGTTAGCAGTTTCTTTAGTTGTGTGTATCCACAAGAAAGTTTGTGGGTTTTTGTGAAGTTGATAAATATAAGAGAACTTCCATCCATGAGTAGTAGGTGGTACAATTAATACAACCATGGTAGTGATGAAATACTGGTTCTAAGAAGGTACCTCTGCATTTTGGAATCTTTATGAATGTAATTCTTCACTTAATTAAAATACTGCTATCCTAGAAACTGTAAGTACATTTTTAGTAATTATTTTGCACTTACTACATTCTTCAGTCTCTTGTGTTGTACATTTCAAATGTGTAAACTCTGCAAACTGGGACCTGAACTTACAACTCTTTAGAATCAGTGTCAGTATTTAAGCTATTCTCATGTTTGTTAACTCACTGGTTTCTACTTGTTACGTACAGAACAGAAGTTGTGATGGTTCCAAAACCTGAACTGCTCTGTTAGACAGGTTACTCCACACAGGTCTGAAAATGCAAGCTTAGGGGAAAATACTTTCTGGCTTGTTAGACAGGTCTTCTTAAGGAAACACTTGAGATAGTGACTGAAATAACAGTTGCAGTGTCCTGTGAAAGCAGTATTTTAAAGAGGAAACATAACTAAATGCTGGGTGTTTCATTGTGAAGGAAAATATATCATTTAAGTTGCAAGTATTTGCCTAATAAGGTTGCAATATGATAAAGCAATAATGTAGCAGGATGGAGGAAGGAGGGGGATAGAAGTGAATAGCATAATTGAAAGATCAAGGTATAAGAAGCACGTTCTGGAACACATAATAAAAAGTTGGAAGCTGTTTACTTCCTACAGGTTTTGGCTTTTTTTTTTTTTTTTTTTTTTTTTTTTTTTTTTTTTTTTTTTTTTTTTTTTTGCCTTTCTTTTTTTTTTTATTTTTTTTTTTTTTTTTTTTTGCATC
>JANHGN010018897.1:0-63337 GCA_024605025.1 Megaceryle maxima | reverse complement strand
AATAAAAAGTTGGAAGCTTTTTCTTTCCTCCGGTTTTTGGTTTTTTTTTTTTTTTTTTTTTTTTTTTTTTTTTTTTTTTTTTTTTCTTCTGAATCTCCAGCTTCCTGCAATCAAATTTCTGTGTTTTTGTAGGTGCAGAAGTATGCTCCAGCTAGTGAGGAACATCTGTCTCCAGAGCTACAGGACTGGGCACCCTATTCACCAAAACGGTCTGCAAGGCCCAGCGATGGCTTTGTGCCTGCTGCCTTATATGCTGGTGGCATGTCAGCAGGTGAGTTACAGAACTCAGAATTGGTTTCTAGAAATGCCCTAAGGAATTTGTCCATATTGGGCAGTATTTGGGATTACTCATAGGTGCAGGACAAACGTCACTCGCAAAACATATTTCCAAGGTCTGTTGTATCTGAACATGGTCTGCTCAGCTTTTGGACTGCAAAGACTTGAAACCTGCATAAGAACCATTAAGGAAGCTGAGCCACTCCTGGCTGAAGGATTTGTGTTTCATCAGTTTCTGTGCAAAAGAGTTTTGATTAGATCAGTGCTGAACAAAGTGTAGCCTATCCATTAGGGAGGCAAGGAAGATTTCCAGTATTTTTGAAAGCAAACAGTAAATGGAGGTGTTCCAATCTTTAGCTGTTGAACTTCTGAAATACTTTCTAAACACCAGATCTTTTTCTTTGAAAGTGCAACGTACTAAGTTCTGCCATTAGAAATTAGATACTTGGAGTATCTCAAGTTGGGTAGTGAAACGTTTTATGGTCTTCACGAAAGATGAAATGCCAGTGTGTTTGAGATAGTAGGCTGCTGAAGAGGAGACTCACAAGCAGCTCGCGCAGCAATCCATACAATCAGGTAGAACAGAAAACAACACATTTTAGTTGATTGAACAGTTGTTGGTATTGAAGTTTGTGATACCATGTTTTAAATTAGCACTAAATGGCACTAAATTATCACTAAATAGCACTAAACTTCAGGAGTTAATTAGGGTTATCATACACTACTTGCTTTGACCTAGTCAAGAAGCACTTGGTACGTTTGTTTCCAGAAGGATTGTTCAGTCTTTAGTGTAGCTGCCTTCAGCAGTTGTATATGAAAACTGATTTTTTAATCAAGACAGTATCAATTTTTATGAGCTTACCCACAATTCTTAGGAAAGCCCCAAACTCCTGCATGTTCTAGAAATTGTGGAAGACTTTCTTCTTACTGGAGATGATGAAGGGGATAATGACTGGTGTATCTAGAAGAATGGTCAGCTTCAAACCCTGTTGTCTGAATCAATTTTCATAGTGTAAAGATGTGCTCACAGTAACTCAGATCAAAGAAGTTTTTGCTCTTTAATTTCTTTCTTTTAGTGATAGTAGAAATAAAATCTTTTAACACTTTTCTAACTAAAAGCTTTGTCTTACCATGATACCTTTGCATAATAAGCCAATCGAGTCAAACCTATGTTAGACAATATGGTTGTATGTCTTTAAATGGGAACAGGTTTTTGCTAATCTTTTCTGTGCTATCAACTCATTTAAGAGGAAATTGGTAAGATAGACTGTGGTGTGTGGTGTGCCGAAGCGTGTGTACTTAAAAGAACAGGTTGAGTATTAAGTTTCCTAACAAAAAATATTGCAATACTATAATTCTAAGTCATATGATGCACTAGAAGTGGGAGTCTTTGAGGCAGCAGAAGAGGAGCAAGAATCATTTTACCTGCAGTCAGTTCAAGTACCAAATCAAAACCTGCATTCCTGTCAGATGACTTTTCACAGAGAAATGCAGATTTTTTTTGCTGTATAAAAAAGTTTGATACTTCAAAACAGGGTAAATCTTTTAGTCACCAGTGCATATTAAAATTATATACTGTGAATGACTTAGTGTTTGGTAATACAATGCACTTTATTGCTGACTCATGACAAAATTAGAAACCAGATTTTAAATATGTATGTACGATGTAAAAGGTGCCACATAGTACTTAATAGTGTATTTGTATGCTAATAATTTTAACTTACAGATACATGTTCGTACATGCAAATGATAAAATAGATTTTAAATATGTAGTTTATATGCTACTAATGTTGGTAAGAGCTTGTTCTTATCATCCTAAGCAGGTACAGTACCAAGAAGCTTAGCACCATGCCCTGCAGTAACTGCGGTCATGAGAAATCCAATCTATACTGCCTGGAGCCATAGAGTTCACACCAGCAATTGCCCATCAGTTGCCAGCCAAATATGCCATCAGCATCTTCATCCCAGGTGTTTTGAAATTTATATCATCTTAAATATTTGTTTTCATTAGGATGAAATTATTTCTGGTGATTGCTTTGTACAGTGCAGAGTGAAACACGCTGCTGTTCTGTGCTACTCTGACCCGGGGTTCTCAGAACTGGTATTGCATAGAAGTCATGTGCCAGTTGCTTTCATATCTTTCAGTAACTGATAGAATTAGGTTTCCCTCTGCTCCACTGGCTGATATTGACAAAGAAATTTATTATTTTTATGAACTAATTTCTGATGTTTTTTTATTGTCCTTGCCAAAACAAATAAAGCCTCCCTTTTTTGTTTTGTTTTGTTTTTCATAGCAAATTAGGCTTATTTTCCTCTAATTTCTCTTAATTCGTAAAATGTTGGGGTAGTTGGGAAGTGGGAAAGAGAGGAACCTTCATTTTAGTTAGTAACTCGGGGAGAACCAGAATTTTTGTTGTTGGCCAGTCAGCTGTCTGCTGGGTTGCTTTTTCCTGTTCTAACTCTTGCCCTACTCTCCTTTTCTTTTGATGTAGTAGTTCCCAGCATCAAGGTCGCCTGAGTTTGGACCTAAGTCATAAACACTCCAATGACTACTCTGAAAATTCACGTACAAGAGCATCCCATGGCTCGAATTCATTACCATCCAGTGCAAGACTTGGTAACTAGTTTTTCTGATTTGTTTCCCGTGGGGCTGCTGTATACTGGAGAAGAAGAATAAATGGAAAATTCCCTTAGTATGTGTGTTATGGAATCACCATAGCTAGCAAAGCCTTCAGGCTTCCTGTGTTCCTTTGCTCCATTTTTTTGGTACTTTTATGACTACAGGTGTTCCTTGGAAGTATCTGTGTTTAATTCATTATTTAGTCTCTTTAAAATGTTCTCTGTGTGAGTGATTCTCCTTTCCATGCATGTTACTTTTTGAAAGTATTTTTGAGGTTCAGCAAGGTGGAGAGAAGAAATGGAGAGAGCCCCCCAAACAAAAAATCAAGTATGATTAATGGCCTAATGTAAATGGTATTGTTGGAAGATAAGTTACAGTTATGTTTACTTGATTGACATGCAAGATTGTTTATGCCTTTTCTAGTAATACTAAAGCAAATGCATGTATGGTAGCAAAGACATTTGAATGTCTTAGAATTTTTTATTTTTTTAAATTATGTAATAACATTTTGTGCTTGTTTGTGTCCTGTCAATGATTGGCAGGTCCATCTGAATAGAGCATGGCAGCTTTGTAATTGCCATAAAAAATGGCATAACAGTTTGGAAACAGTGTCAAAAAGTTATGTATTCATTGAAGGAGAATGTAATCAGAATATTTTAAATGCCTTTTGGAAATTCCAATGGATTCTTAGTAAACAGAGATGTTAGATTCTTGCTTGGACTTCAAGTTAAGTTTCACTTGATGGAAAAAATATTAAAAATATTTTCATGCAAGAACAAATGGTGCATATATACTGTATAGCTGCCTTGTGTTCTGTTTATATTGCCTGTGTTCTCAAGACAATTTATTAGTAATATGATATATACAGTATATATGAGGCTAGTCATCAAGGTTTGTATATAAATTCAGAGGCCATTTTAATGGATGTTTATTGAAGAAATAGAATCTAAATATACTTTTTTGTTCTGTGTAGTTGCTTTTAGTTTTGTCATTATAGTGTTTTCTTGTTGTAAAAATAGGTTCTTCGAGTAACCTGCAATACAGAACAGAACGAATTAAGATCCCTTTAACACCCAGATATCCAAGGTCCATGATGGGCTCTGACAGAGGTGAATTATTTCATAAATAATTTTAGTTGTACTATTTTCAGTATTATTAATCCAATCAATCCCTTTGCAGTTCTGAAATTGGGGTGCACCAAAGTCTAAATATAGCATTTATATTGAGGTTACAGAACTTGCTTTTTGCCACAGAAAGATTAAAAAAAAGAATTTTCCAATGGAAGTTGATTTTTCTGTTAGTTGACTCTAGGACATGACACACTAAGAAAAAGTGAACAAAAAAAAATTAAGAATAAGCATCACTGTATGTTTTACAGTTGTAGTTTTCTTCTAGAATGATGTCTTAAAGTTCTAACAGTGAGATGTCCTGCATTATTTTTTTGATCCTTTAAGGTATATTATTTTGCATATTACTGTATTACTGATGGTAAATTATATTATGAAATTCAGTGAAAATATTTTAGTGCTTCACTAAAAATTGCTTGGTGTAGGATGTTTAAAGACATGATAGAAATACCAGTTGGAGTGCTGTAGATGTAGTGCAGTAAACAGCAACCCTTTGCTGCTATCATTGCTCAAATGATTCATGCTGGGATTTTGTTGGTGTTTGCAGGTGTTTCTTAATGTATCTCTTACCCAAATGAAAGGGGCGTACACAAATACTTTATTTGAAAATAATCCTACCTGTTAAGTTTTTACTTCTCCTTTCCTCTTTTTTTATTATTTTTCTTCAGCTTTGCATTGCTGTTTTCATACATGCTTATAGAGTAGCTTGTCTGTAAGCTCCTCTTGCTGTCGAGAATGGCAGTAGTTGTATGCGTACTTAGAGAGCCCAGATTTGACATATAGCCATTAAGAACAGTAAGTTTGCACTATCTGAAATTGGTTACCTGGTCTCCCTAAGCTCCCTATATGGTTAATGGAGTGCTAGACAACAGTTGGTCTTCTTTATTGTCTCAGATGTGCATGGTGTCTTTCACTGTATCTGTGAAGATCTCCAAACTGTGAGAGATGCAGGATACTGAAACTCCACTGTTGATTTTCCCTAGGCTCCTTGTCACACTCGGAATGTAGCAGTCCCAGCTTGATAACTCCTCCACAGTCACCTCTTAACTTGGAAACATCTTCCTTTGCCAGCAGCCAGTCTCAGAACTCCCTTTCTACGTTACCTAGGATTTCCATTAGCCCAGTATCTGTTGGAGAACGTAGAAAAGATAGGTAAGGTCCCCATGTCATTTGCTTTTAATACAAATGCGTCTGAGGAAATTTGGTATGTTTGCAATAAGCAATGTTTGCAACCCCCAATAAGGGCTGAGGGAATGTGAACGTACAGTGTAAATAACAAATATGTAGGCACAGAGGTGCATCTTGGGCTCTGTTACTCAATGTTTTTATTTTCTTTACAAAGTGTGTAAGATCTCTGCATGAATTCCTCTTCAAAACTGAAGAGTAGATTCTTGAGCTTAGAAAATTAAGGAATTTCAGAAGGGTTTTGTTTCTTCCATGTTAGATGAACGCTTATACACCAGATAAGAGTGGTCTAAACTGGAACGTGGACCTTTAGCTGAACTATTTCAGATGTTTGTTCTGTACGCTGGAAAATTAAATTAAGTCCTAATACTATCTGATAGTTAAATATCAGATGCCTTAATGTTGTAGAATATGTGTTCTAACCACAGTGCCTTGATTCATCTGAGCCAGATAACATGAAAAATTGAGGGCATAACTGTGCAAGAAAATGTCCATAGGTACAGATGCAACTATCCTGTGGGACTGATCCCTTTGGCTGTACCTGGACCACTGCTAGCAATAAGTATTTGTGTAGCTGCTTGCAGAATTTAACCTGATAAGATAGCTTTCTTAAAAACATGAGCTTCTGTGTTTTAACAGCTTCCTAATATCTCATGATATGTTGCTTATAGTATTAGTCTTAGACATGTGATTTCATTTTATTGTGACCTGGCTAGACTGAATATATGAAGAAGTTTGTATGAATTCAAACCATTGAGCACTAAGACAGAAATCTGAATCAGGCTTTTATTTACAGTAAGGCAGCTGAATGCCATTCTGGCAGTGTCAAGGAGCTATGATGTGTTGGAATAGATTGCCTTTATGTGGATTTCAAGACTCCTTTGTATTGCTTTACTCATATAAAAGGACTGACCGTAAAAATGTGAATGATACAGTAACAAGGATATTCTGTATTCTGACCTTTCTGGTAGTAATAAAAAGTCGTTAACAAAACTTTATATGTAACTTTTTTCTTGTTTAATGAATCAGTAACTAAATTATTGTAGTTATTTTGGAATGTATATTGTGTACGAATGACAGTGTTACTTTAACAGGGAATTTAAAGAGTTTTTCTGTAAATTTTCATTCTTTCTTACTTCTGTGTGACTTTTCTACTACATGTACTCAATTTGTGTTGTCATATAAATGTTCCTCTGATTGCCACTTGCAAATTCAAAGTCAGACTTTCTTTTCCCTTTCACTTGACTGATGATGTATAACATTCAGCTGAGAGCTAGGTTTTTGACACTCCTATAACTTCATATCTCTGAACATATCTCTCGTGTTCTGATCTCTTGGAAATAATAATTTCTGATAATGTTGAATATTGAAGTACAGATTCCAGCCCCTTCACTCTTGCTGTGTAGATGTATAGACAGCAGTGTGAATTGACTTTTAAAAAGAACATAATTCTGAGTTTTGTTTTGCTTCTAAAGGAAGCAAAGCAAAAACCTAGAAACACAGAGTTCTTAATTCAGCCAAGTAGCTCATTTAAATCCATCCAAAGAAAACGTTTGAGGATGCATAGAGAGCATTTTAAATGGTTATTCAGTCTTACTATTCTTTGTCTTCTCCACAAAATACAAGTAACTCACTTTGCCTTTCCCCAGGTAATAATTATGATAATACAGGTGAAAAATAAATAAATGTTTCTGTTTATTCTATTGATAAGTAATTAAAAGATCGATCAATTTAAGATTTCTTTTTAGTGCTTAGTGATTCTGGCAGGCAGTCTGAATATAGAAGAGTGCACTTCACTTGATTTACATAACACTGCTTAGCAAGTAAGACACCTTTTTAATGTTAGACTTCTGTTTTACTCTATTATTCATTTTCTGCTACGTGCATTATTAGATACCTTTCATTTTGTGTTTGCTAGAATTCTAAGATACAATCCTGTGCAATTTGTATGGGTTTGAATCTTTCTTACAATACAAGGTACAAAAAATAAAGATCAGAGAGATTTAATTTTAGTTATTCATGAGGTAGTATGCTTGACAACTTTAGATAAATCTTGAGAAGCTTCATGTAACATCATGGCTTACATCCTCATAATGAGAAAAAAACCAAACAAACTGTTCGTAAACTGCAGTTTTCTGGGAGTTAGCGCAGTTTAGTTAAGATGTGCTACATACAAAAAGTGTGGGCTTTGGTTTAAGTTTTCCTTATCTTCATTGCTGGACAACATCTGAGGGCCTTACCTCTAACAGATGTTGATAAGATCACTGGGTTCAAGAGCTGCATTCCAATCAGAAGCCAGTTTTTGTCTTCTGTGCATTAGTAAGTTGGTAAAACTATTACTCCTCTGCTACAGAAGGCTACCAAATAGTTACGTTCAAAGACTGTGGCAACAAGCATAATTTATGAAATGATGTCCTCTTCATTCTGCCTCCAGCTCCAAATCCTGCTTTTTCCAAAAATACTTTTCCTCAGCCTGGCTCCCGTTTGTAGCAGTGAGTGAAGGCCAGGTAACTCATCTGGGCTCTGAACAATTAAAATAGTTTAAGGAGTTGACACAGCTTAGAGAATTTATATAATACAATGAAGTGAGGAAAGAAAACATGAAAATTAATGCATGACAAATGTAATATAATTCTATTAACATAAAAAATACACCACACCCAGTACCCAAGCTGTTTCAGACAGAACAGGCTCAAATGGTAATAACTGGTGATGCTTTCTGCTGTGTAGACATTATGAAGTTCACAGTAAAGTGGACCAGCACTTTTTAGGAGGCTGCTCTTTGTTTACACACACCATGAAGGGACCAGCCCTGTTTGAACAAGTGGATACACCCTGACTATGGGGGGAGGAAAGGGGAGTGTCACAGTTTTCTTTTGTATAAGCCATGCTCTTGTTATACTTACTTGTGTCTTACTACTGTTTGTCTCTAAGTGTCATCTCAAATCTTCTACATCTTTCAGATATCTGTTCCGTAATAGGTCTTTTCTGAGAATCCCTGTGGCTCCTAGGCCTAGGTTCTCATCACTAAGGAGCTTGAGGTTGGCCTGATATAAGGTTGTCGTTCTCGAGCAGTATTGGGCACTTTGTTCTATTTTACGTGTTTGGATAATTGCCCTGAGAAGAATTTGCATGGTAATTGTAATGCTACCATGCAAACTGCTGTCTTAATGGCTTGAGTTTGCAACCGCTTAATTTTCATTACTAATTTATGTTTCCCCACACAGATATGAAAGCTGGTATTTGTGCATTGTTGTCCTTTGGTTTACTACCCTATTATTTTTGAAGTTTATTTTCATTGTCCATTAAGACTCCCAGCATTTATATTTGTAACATACCTTTCTGGAATAGGGTTTGTAAATGACATATTATATACAGTGGTTCAGTTACTTTTATATAATATGCATCTGGAAGCTTCTTTCCTACCAACTTCACCACCATGCTATTTATAATTCATATTTACCATAATGTTTTATAGCAGTCATGTACCTGATATACATTTGCTTCTGCCACTGTACGTTGCATGGTATTAAAGGAATGCATTTAAGACAGTTGACAGTAAATTTTTTTTTAAAGAAACTGTTTAAACGTATTTTATTATTACAGTTCAGACAAAGTATTGCATGTAACTTTGACATTGTGATGGTTCGAGTGCAATTTTGGTCCAAATCAGTTTTAACTATCTCCTCTAAAAGGCCCTACATGGAAGAGCCACGTCATGTTAAAGTGCAGAAGGGTTCTGAGCCACTAGGGATTTCCATTGTGAGCGGAGAAAATGGTGGAATATTTGTCTCTAAAGTAACAGGTGGGAGCATTGCCCATCAAGCTGGCCTTGAGTATGGTGATCAGTTACTAGAGGTAATTGTTTGCTTACTATTCCTATGGCTTAATGAATCAGTTCATATGACTCCAGCAATAACTGCCTTGACCAAAAGAGTATCTTGTGAAAGCTCGTGTGCTGTAGGTGTAGCAAAGGGTAGTCTGTGTCATAATGTTCCAGTAATTGTGCTTGTGTGACTTTTTGTCAGGCTTTATCATAAAGTCTTTTGGATGCTAAATCTGCATTGCATTTATACAGATATAATTAGATTTTGAACTAACTAGTTTTGGTACTTAAAATAATGTAGTCCCAACACTGTGCTTTCTCTAATAAGGTGAGTAACTGTTGAAGCAGCTTCATGCTGCTGTTGCTGTGCCGTATCCTCACCTGAGATACCCGGTTTAAAAGATACTCAGATAGGATTGTAACTAATCGAAAGCCTGTTTTTCCTACAGTAATAGATAAACATGCAGAAGAGCATTTTGTAAAGTACAGAGCTGCTTTGTGAATATTGTATCTGTTCACGCTTGTGCATGTTAAAGCATCTTCTCTTGCACAGTGTGTGGATGATACTGCAGTGCACCTGCATGGATCAAGGATCTGAAGTTATCTTTAAACACTGAATTTATTCAGATCAGTGATCTGAATCAACTTGTATTTAATCATTGATATGAAATCATAACACAGCTCAGAATACATATGTCTTTTAACAGTAAAAATATTTTTGAAGTCATGGTCAGGTTACCAACTACTTCAACATTACAGTTATTCCCTTCCAAGGAATAAATCCTAGGAATCACTGTGTGGCAGCATTTGCATCCTCCTGTTTACCTCAGTGGAAATATGTCAGCACTTAGACATTAAACTAATTAGGAGACTGAAAGACTGATTTTGCCAGTTTCTGTCTGGAAACTTGACATCCTGATTTGTGCATTTTTTCTGTAGTTTAACGGAATAAATTTGAGAAATGCTACAGAGCAACAGGCTCGACTAATCATTGGACAGCAGTGTGACAACATTACTATTCTGGCTCAGTATAACCCACATATGTATCAGCTTGGCAATCATTCACGATCAAGGTAAGGCTGGCTAAACTACTCTCTGGTCTCTTCAGTTACTTAGCTAGTAGATAAGTTCTGCACAGCTAACGTGTTTGCAAATATCAGCACGTCTCTGCTGATAAGTGTGATTTCTTAGTGAAGTAACATGTTCACACACGTGCTTGTCAAAAAGGAAAGAGAAATGCTTAATAAGTATACTGTATTTATTATTTGGGCATAATCCTTAGATAAGCTAAAACCAAAGATGAATTCTTTCTAGGATTATGAAATTCTAGTACTTCAAATTGGTTAATAATTTTTTTTTTTAAATAATGGGAGTTTCAAAACTAATGAGGGAAGGCCTATCACCTAGTGAAATTAACTATCCATTTTGATGCCTGATCACTCATCAAAACTGAGCTTTATCTTTCTCAAAGAGTTACGGTGAATATATGTTCATTAGCGTGCTGGTTTGGGCTTTTTTCCTTACATTTTACCTGATCTACAGCCAAATTAAAAACTGTCTGCATAGAAACTATTTAGCATCAGTGAAACATTAAACCACCAGTCTATTTTATTTTCTTTTATTTTTCTCTTAGTTCTCGCCTAGAACCTGTGAGTAATCATTCTACCCCTCAAGGCAGTGGAGCCGCAACGCCTGACAATCATTCCGTAATTGACACTGTGAGTGAACAAGATGAAGGAACAATGACACCACCATCCAAACAAACCACGCCAACTACAAGTCCCCGGAATTCCTTAAGGTAGAGTGTAAAATTTTTGCCTTAAGAAAAAAAAGATGGCCAGGGTGGATTTGAAGGGTATTAAAATAAAATGTACTTATGTGCATACTGTGTTTGGCTGAAATAAATCAGCAGGTGAGTTAAGTGGACCCAAGGATAAATGTACATGTTTTCATACTGTTTTGAAAGACAAGGTCTGTAAGGAGTGAAGAAGTTTACTACAAGGTTGCTTTAGTTAAGAAGGTCTGCAAGGAATATGATGTTTGTCTTATAAGACTCTATCTGCAGATGACCTATTTTGAATGATAATTATGTAAATATATATATTTTTCAGATGGATAGTTGATTGTATGAAATGCAAGTTTTAAAATTGAAGTGCATGTGTTATTTCTCCCTGTCAAAAGGGGCCCTGTGGACACAAACAAAAGGACACCTGAACCTAGAATTGTTGTTGTTAAAAAATCCCAAGTGGACCTTGGGATCCAGATATGTGGTGGAAACCTCTATGGAATATTTGTTGCAGATGTAGATGATGATAGCCCAGCAAAAGGACCTGATGGACTAGTCTTGGGTGACATGATACTTGAGGTAAGCTGCTAAGAAAAGTCCGCAGGATACTGACAAAATGTCTAGGATGGTGTAAAGAGGGAGTCGTGCAAAGAATCATGCTGTCTCGCAATGGGAGGTGTTCTGTGAACCTTGAGTTCCTGCCACAAAACCTAGATAAGAATGATGAGGATGTATAACCTTCATTCTGGCTGGAACACATGAAGAGCTGGATGATGTGGACCTGGAGAACAGATAAAACTGAGCATTGAGACCATCTGAGCACTGAGACTCCAGTATCCAGATGGAGGTTTTGCTCTGTAGTTGTGTTTCTGACTTGCCTCAGACCACTTGCTTTCCATAAAATATTAAATTCTTTCCAGTATGAATTTTACATAACTTATATTTTGAAAACCATTTATAGAAATTCAGGCTCTCTCTCAAGGTGCATGTCTGCTGTGTTCACTTGGGTGTTTTGTTTTCCACTCACATGTCTCAATCTCCTGCTAGACATCTTAAGGTTCCAACTGTACTAGAGTTAGGTGGCAAGGTTTACTTGCGTATACAGCCTGCCAGTGGAGAAAGCCAAACTCATTTTGCATGTTTTTCAACCTCACCTAATCCTATTGCCTGTTAAGATAGATATAAATGCCTGTGTTTCCTGTTTTGCAGTATGGGTCTATTGATATGCGAAATAAAACAGCTGAGGAAGCTTATCTTGAAATGTTGAAGCCTGGAGAAAATATCAGAATAAGGACTCAATACAGGATAGAAGAGTTTAATAAGATAAAAGAGCTTCCTGGCGATGGATTCTATATCAGGTATTTGAGCGCGACTGTTAATGGTAACATAAAGCTGTGAGGATAATATGCTGACCTTTGTGAGACAGACAGTGCATCAATTTTACCACTTTTTTTTCAATGAAAAGTTTACTAATTTATCCCAGCAAGTGTCTGACAGTGAGTACACAATCTGTAGCATAGTAAGTCTGAGTGCATCATGGTAAGCCTGTGCACTATTGAAATGTAGAGTGTGCCACTAATCTGCAATCTTTCTTTTCAAAATAACTATGCATGTTCTTCCCTTGAGTTGCTGGAGATCAGTTACAGAGCTTATTTATGTCTTTCTTTCCAGAGCACTTTATGACCGTGTGGCAGAGGTAGAGCAGGACTTGAGCTTTAAGAAGGATGACATTTTGTATGTTGATGACACTCTACCACAGGGAAACTTTGGTTGCTGGATGGCTTGGCAGCTAGATGAGAATGCTCAGAAGCTGGAAAGAGGACAGATTCCGAGTAAATATATGTGAGTGACCTCAGTTACTTTCTTTATCTTAGATTCTTTAAAAGCCTGACTAGTAAGATGTGGTAAAAAAGACTTGTTTGCTTCGCTTCTTTCTGGGAGACACTAGCTCTGGGACATTTCATTTTAGAGATGGTGTATTTTAATAACACTGAATTATATATATTGCTCTATCAAGTTGCTTTTAAATAATAAGCTAGAAATGGAAAAGTTAATTAGACCAGTGTTGCGATAGAAAATTCAGTAACAGAAGTGAGAGTAACCACAGCAAAAATGTCCTTGAAACTAAGGATATCACAATTGTTCTTGGCAAGCATCAGTATCTTTAGTTGTCTTTGGACAGCAACTGTGTATCCACCACAAACTCGTAATGTTAGTAGAGCAGTTGATTAGAGGGGTATGCAGGAAATAAATCTGTACATTTTTACTGAAATCATATTAGTTGTTGCTCAGTGATTAAAATATCTTGCATTTTAAGATTATTGGTTTTCTGGTTTCCTTTTTTCTAATAGTCTTCTCTCCATGTCATAACTTGAAATTCATCCTGACAGGAGTACTATGTGGAATGTGTGGAAGAACAATATATACATACAGACCCATACACATTGTTGATAGGCTTGTTACTGGAGGATGGATAGTAAAACCAACTACATTTTACATCTGTTATGTGGCCAAAATATTTTTGCTCCTATAAAATTGCATAAAATAAAACTGTTATTTTGGGCTGCTACTAAGTTATTTGTAAGGATGAGTATAACATGCAACTTCACAGAATGAATAGGATCTTCCCTTCTGTTCACCGCTGACTTTCCTAGCAAGTAGGTGCATATTGTTCCCTCTGCCTTGGAGAATTTTGCCCTGCCTGTCAGAGCAGTCACCCTCTGTGCCATACTACTATTTATATTATAAGAATCCTGAGGAAATGATGGCAGTGTGAGGTTTTCAGATTCTTATTATTTGATTTATGCTAATGTTTGTTTCTGTTTAAATTTCTGTGGTGAAGATACTCAAGCTAAGGCTTGAGATGAGCATTTTTGGTGTGTTCCAGAAGCAGCGGTGATACTGTTTGTTGAAAAAAATTGTAAAAGATAAGTTTCAATACCAACCATTTAGTTTGCTTCATTACAGGATGGATCAAGAATTCTACAGAAGACACAGCATGTCTGAGGCTAAAGATGAAAACAGCTCATCTAAGACATTGTCAGCAGCAGCACGAAGATCATTCTTCAGAAGAAAGCATAAACACAAACGAAGTGGTTCCAAAGATGGAAAGGATTTACTGGCTCTTGATACAATCAGCACAGACTCAATTCCTTTCTTGGATGGTAAGTACTTCTGTTATACTTGGGAGGGGTTTGCATTTCCTTCTTACTAAGTTTTTTTTTTTTATTATTTTTTTTTCACCAGAGGAACCACATATCGTGTCTCGTTCACACTTTCAGGAAAAATAAAGAATGTTTGGTTTTAAACTTTGGGTGAGTGGGGGGTGTGTGGGGGCAGAAGCACCAGGCTCAGTTAGAAAAGCATGTTTTAAGCTGTCAAGTGGAGAAGAGTGCAATAATGGCTAGTGAGCATTTTTTGAATTTGTCAAGACCCGTGTCCCTTGCAAGGGAATAGTTTTCATAATTACTGTTAAGCTTTCTTCTTCTTTTCTGAGGAATGCCAGAAAAATAATTCAGAAGTAAATCTTCTTTGTGTGTAGATTCTGCAAGTCTGGCATATCAGCGTGTACAGAAAGTGGACTGTACCTCTCCTAGGCCTGTCCTTATTCTAGGACCTTTGCTTGATGCTGTGAAAGACATGTTGGTCAGAGAATCCCCAGGAAAATTTTGCAGGTGTCCTCTGGGTAAGTATGCAAATATAACCAATTTACTCTTGCTTAGAATATATTATGGCAGCTTCTATATAAGTGAACTAAATGTTCCAGAAATATGGGGGAAAAAACCTCCCAAGAATCTGTGTTTGCAGACATTGTTTCATTAGCCCTGTTCTGTGCCTAAGGAGTAGTAATGAGACTGGATCTCTTCTGGTTCTGTGAAACAGAGGTTATGAAAGCTTCCCAACAAGCCATTGAACGGGGTGTGAAGGATTGTCTGTTTATTGATTATAAACGGAGGAGTGGACATTTTGATGTGACAACTGTTGCCTCAATAAAAGAGATAACAGAAAAGGTGAGTCCCTTTTAGTGCTGCAGTTCCTTGTGCAATTTACAATGTGTGCTCATACTACATTGGGGGGGTGTTGGAAATTTTGTTAGTGTTGTCCTCCTTTAAGGCTTTAAGGGAGTTGTTCCCCAGGCTGCTGAGTAAAATAAAAGTAATCTCACAGTGGCATGTAACTGTTTAAAGATGCAAAGATGCTTTTGTAGAAACTAGGAACATCCCTATTCTTTTACAGTATGATTAAATAAAGTTAAAAAATATTTTCTGCCATAGATTCTACTCTCTACCCCAACAAATGAGAATTTAGGGGTTTTTTAAAACTATTTAATTCAGTCATGTAGAACACAAACAACCTAACAGTCCTGGAGAGACAGATGTTTATTAAAATCTGTATAGTTTTCTGTCAAATCACACAAAGTCTTACTACTTTAGCACTTGTGTTTGCTTATGACTTCTGAAAGAGAAAATTTATATGAATATTTAAATTTGGAAAAAATGTATTGCATGTATTGCAATCAAAGTTTTCGTTTCATTAGTTTTTGAAATACTTTTATGTCTATCAGTGCTTGCTTTTGCTGCTATGAATGGAATTTCTTGCAGTTTGTCATCTTTTGCCTGTTGCTAGAAATCCTTTGGGTACATATTGCTCAGTCTCCCCAAAATGCTAAATGTGTAGCAAAATTCTGTTCAGTTGCTATGATTCAAGTAGGGGAAGAAATGGGGGATTTTTATGTGTGTCTTGTGCTCTTTAACTGAATGACTGTTATGCATTTACATTTGATCTTAGGATTGTCATTGTCTGCTTGACATCGCTCCTCATGCCATCGAACGGCTCCACAGTGTTCATATCTACCCTATTGTAATTTTTATTCGCTACAAAAATGCTAAACAAATCAAGTAAGTCTGTGAGGGGTATAGTTCAGGGTTGGTTATTTTAGCTTATAATAAGCTTGTTACCATTATTGTTTCTTTCATCCTAGTCATTTAAAATGTCTTCAAAATGTGGAAATTAATCCTTGTAAAAAACACTGTGAGGTAAATAGTCTTAACTTCATTTTGATTGCATGACAATTAAGTGAGTTTTTGAAAGAAATCAAGCAGTGCAGACTAAACTCTATGTACTCCAGGAAGCACTCGGTTCTTTCCTGCTCACCTTTGTATTAAACTGCAAGACAGATACGGGTGGGATCCATTGAGGATTAAGTGGTGACCGTGACAGAGTTATTCCTCATTTTCTCAGCGTGGCCAAATATGTGAATGCAGTGCCAACTGATTCATAATCTTGGCTTTCCCACCTTCACTCCATAGTGAAAACAGCAAGGGAAATCCCCTTTTGCCATGGAGTGTATATACTGTGGTCTTCTCGGGCCATGGTCTTTCAGTAATTGGGGATTTCCTACTCAAATATAGCCAGGAACAGGACATGGGAGTTACAGACCCCAGTCCCTCCCCTAATGTTCAAGCAAGCCTTCACACATTTTGATAGACTGATTTGGCCAGAAGTGACGTAATCTCTCATGTAAGTGTTAACAAACAGGTAGATTCAGAGATCTTACCTAAATTTCGAACATTTTGCTCTTTTAATTTTGAAAGTTGAAGACTTGATCTGTAGGTAAGTTTGATGACTTTATATTTAATAAGGGATATAAGTTAGCACCATTTTTAAGTAGAAGCAATACATAAAACAATGTGTATTTCATTACCACTGTAGGATCATGCCCTTGAATGATAAATAGACCTGTCATGTCTTGAGCCCCTTGGGAAATGGAATGATGACCATTACAGCCGTTTCCTTTTTTTTTTTTTTTTTTTTTTTTTTTTTTTGGCCAGTGACAGAGAGCAATTGACATAGACAAGCAAGAACTTATAGCAGTCATCAAAGTAAGATGCAGTGGCACATTGTCTGTTAGGAACACCAGAGTTTTTTCCCAACAGCTTTTTTGATACAGCATAGCTGCTATTGGCATTCTCTGAAACCCTGCACAGCAGCATTAGGTTAGGTTAGTAGCGATGGTATTTTGTTTATAAAATAAAATTGCGATTCTCTTTTCAGTGCTGTAAGAAACTATGCTTATATTGCTTCTGTATCTATCTATCTGACCTTACTAGTTGATTATAAATTCTGCTTCCTTTTAAACAGAATCCCTTACTGGATATCTCAAATCAGATTTGGACGAGAGTGTTACAAGCCTTGATCAGAATAAAAATACTCTTTTTTACCATTTTAATTTCTCTCTATATATTTTTTTTCTAACTGCTTGTGTAATAGAAAAACTGCAATCTCAAAGTGTCATACACAAGATGACACAGAAATATTTTATTTGCTTAACGGTTGATACTTCAAGCCCTTAAAAGAGCAGTACTTGAGCTCAGCTTTCTGTAGGGAGTACTGGAGTGTATATGAGATGATGATCCAATGAGCATGACCTGGAAAAAGTGATATTCTTTCTCATTCAACCACCTCCCAATATCTGAGACTTTAAAGGAATACTGTCTTGGTCTGATAGCAAATAAATGGGTTAGCACTGAAGGGATCCTGATAGCTATGCTGATACTGCTGAAACACAGTAGATGGCACTCTGTCCCCAGGTTTATGCTTGCAAATTACATCCAGTTGTGTGAATGTGAAAGGCTAATTAATGATTTCAAGCCTATTAAAAAAAAAAAAAAAATTAAAAAAAAAAATTACTCTTACACAAGTGGTTTTTTCTTTCTTCTTTGTCTTTTTTCTTTTGCAGAGAGCAAAAAGACCCAATCTTCCTGAGGGACAAAGTTACACAAAAGCATTCCAAAGAACAGTTTGAGACAGCTCAAAAAATAGAACAAGAGTATAGCAAGTACTTCACAGGTTAGTATTTAGTGTTTAATCAACATTTAACTAGGAATACAGTGGAATTTATACTGCAATTCAAAAGATCCTTTGATCTTTCAAACAGCATTTCTTTTTTTTCTTTTTTTTTTTTTCTCCTTCTCTTCCCTTTTGGCAAACTCGTGCTCTGGCATTTTATTTTTCAACTTAAGAGGCCTTTTTAACATCATAAAGTATATTATATGGGGCCTTGGATTGTACTTAATACTCCCATTTTTACCAGAGAAAGAAAACTCTGTTTGAAGACACTCTGCATATGCAGTATGTATTCCCTGTGATCCCACATCCTTTCCAAAGAGCATGGCTAAAAATCTAGCTGTCTTGATGTAAATGGCAACAAAACTTAAAATTGAAAACCAAACCAAAAGCAAGAAATCCCACCACTAAACCAGTCAAAATCAAACTTTACATCCCCCAAACCATGGGATTCTTACAGGGATATTTTGCAGCATACCTGGCAAATGCAGGGGAGGGAAGGGGGATGCATTTCGTATAGAGTTATCTCAGTGCATCCCAAGAGAAGCTGCATGTTCTCAATAAAATCAGTTACCTGGTATTGAATAGCCATGCAACTGTTCATTTAAATGGTACATACTAAACTTCCAAAGAACTTGACATACGCTTAGCCAGATTGCATCACAATATGTTATCTTCTGTTCCTTGAGTCATTTATTGCATTTAATTTTACCCTGATAGTGAAAGTAGCATTCAGTCCAAGAGACTCTGATGTGTATCTTCTCATATGCCCTGTGGGAAGGACCTCCTTCTGTTAGTGCCAAGTACAGTGGACTCCAGCTGTCATCAATATTTCCAGATGCTGGTAGTCAGAGAGGATTGGTGTTCAAACTGCATTGACATTTAAGCTTGTTGAGATCATAATGGTTGTGCATAAAATAAGCCTGTAGACAGGCATGTTGGACATGGCAGCTTCCTCCTGAAGCTGTATGATGCACTCTTTCAGTCACTGCGACTACTTAATGAAGTACTTTTTTTGATTAATGACTCTTTCAAGTTGGCGTTGTTTCCTCTACCAAGTTGTGAGCGCGGTGTGTAATCCGAATCACATCCTCAGTGCTATTTGTCACCTTTCATAGACCTTGTCAGTTGCTGTGTTCTGTATCCAAACTGACATCATTAACTGTTGTATATACTGCAGAGACAAATAGTATTTTAAGTGAGATCAAATTCTCTCTTTTCAAAAATGGAAATTATACCGTAAGCCTTCTAAGACTTCCCGTATTTTTCCAGTTTTACTGATAGCTGAGGCCAGAGGTTTTGCTGATGTATTTCTCTAGTCATGAAGTCCCTCACTTTTTAAGTTTTAAAGCTAATCCATTCTCTTCTCCTATGCCTGCGTTGACATTTTACTTTTTATGACTGTTAGGTTTAGCAAGGGTAGAACGCAAGGTGCTCATTTATCTTCTGAATTGATTTTCAGGGAGTTGTTTGCTGTTGGCCTTTGTTCCTTGAATGTAGTTGGCAATAAGAATTGGAGTAGTAATGACCACTGTTTTATTTAGCTCAACAATCTGTGAGATGCCTCATAATTTACTTCTGATATTTGTACATAGTGTCTAGTTGCTACAGCTATAGTCTCTATGTATGTTACGGCATAAATATAAAACTCCTAATACCACGTGCTGAGCAGAGAAGGTTTATTAAAGCAGTTTCTGACCATCTTTAGCCTTAAACTTTGCCACCTGATGCCTCTGAAAATAGTACATAGAGGCCTCTAACAAAACAGTCGTCTTTAGGTGATTATAGCCATCAGTTCTGCAACTTCACTGGGCTGTTTTAGAAGCTAGCAGAAGAAAATGTATGTTGCATGCTTTGCTTCTTTGCTCTGTTTATCCTTTTCCTTGTTTTAATGAAGTCATGCATTTGGCAAATATTGAACTGGGTAGATTAATTCTGATCTCTTGATAAACACTTTGCAGAAGACTTGCTCTTTGTAATTAGTCATAACTGTTTGTTCCAGTCTCATTTTGAGTACTGTGTCCAGTTCTGGGCCCCCCATTTCAAGAGGGACATAGAATTGCTTGAGAGAATCTAGCGCAGAGCCACAAAGATGATTAAGGGAGTGGAACATCTCTGTTACGAGGAAAGACTGAGGGAGCTGGGGCTTTTCAGCTTGGAGAAAAGAAGACTGAGGGGTGATTTAATCAATGTTTGTAAATATATAAAGGATGAGTGCCGGGAGAATGCAGCCATGCTTTTGTCAGTGATGCCCGATGTTAGGACAAGGGGTAATGGGTGGAAGCTGAGGCATAGGAAGTTTCACATAAACATAAGGAGACATTTTTTTCACTGTGAGGTTGACAGACACTGGAACAGGCTGCCCGGGGTGGGTTGTGGAGTCTCCCTCTCTGGAGAGATTCAAAACCCACCTGGACATGTTCCTGTGTGATCTGGTGTAGGTGATCCTTTCGACGTCCCTTCCAGCTCTTGATATTCTGTGATTTGTGGCTGTGTTTCTTTTTCTCCAGGCATTGTCCAGGGAGGAGCCCTCTCAAGCATTTGCACTCAGATTATGACAACTGTTGATCAAGAACAAAACAAAGTCCTGTGGATCCCAGCTGGCCCTCTGTAGATTTATTTTGCTGTGAAACTGCTTTGCAGATGTAGATAACCAACTAACTTTCTATCCAACCAACGGACTTTGTCCGCTTCTGTCTTTGTAAAGATAAGTGATTTCTGTTTCATGAAGGGGAATGATAACACTGAACACACAAGGACCTGATGAGGCATGTGGGAAGGGGTTGATCACTTCACCGAGCTTGTCTCTTATGTCGTACGTGTACAAGTGACAGGTTGTCATGAGGGGTTGCAACCTGTGTGTACTTGTTCCTGAGTAATGAATTTAACAATGCTGCAAAATCCTGTAGAATGACCAGTTTACAAAAACCTTTTCAAAGTATTTGGTTGTTACTGTTTACTTGAATGTTCTTTTTCTTTGTTTTGGTTTGGTTTTGGTTTTGTTTTGTTTTGTTTTGTTTAATTCTGTGTCCTTTCACTTAATGAGGTAGCTCTCCAAAATGGAGTGAAATTTCTGACTATGAGCAGATGGTTTATGCGCAGTGTGACTCTTAGTTGCAATTTTGACTTGACAACCAGGTAATCAAGTGGGATTGAAGCGGTACGTCTTGGGAGTAAGCTCAGAAGGAAGTACACTCCTCTACAGGGCAGACCACTGTTTGTATTCTGTCAACGCTTGTCTGTCAAAGATATAGTTTCTTGGTTTATGCATGAATCTAATATTTAAATGTCATAATATATCTGAACAATCCAAGCTTAACGTGTGTTGAGAAATAATAAATTTTGGTTGTTGGGCCTGGATTAAGTACTGGTGAGGACGAGTCATAAACTAGGCCTAGCATGCTGTGTTCTGTCACTTTTAGATACTGTAAATATGGAAAGCTTATGTTGGTGCAATTTTGCAGGGTAATTATTAAGCTTTGTACTTCAGTGTGTAGCATTCACGTAGATTGTTTTTATTTAAGAGCAGCCACAGTTTTAGGGCTCTGATTAAAAGCCTTTAGAAAGGTACTAAATTAGTGTTTTCACTGTCAAAAATAAGTGATCGTTTAGTTTTGGTTGCAATACTTATTTACCTATTATACCAAACTCCATTGTATCAGTTCCCTTTTTGTTTGTTTGGTTTTTTTCACTTCTGACCCTGTGTTCCTAACACAGGTTTTGTACCTGTCTCTTCTGTCTCTTGTGCCATGTTTCTTGGGTACTGTATTTTAATTGTTTTTAAGACATTATTTGAGTAGAACTGCTTCTCGATCACTGTTCCTAACATTTCAATATGTAGGTTTTCTAGTTGTACACTACAGACCGTAGTTTGCTCCTGTTTGCAGCTTTTTTAATTAAAAAAAGGGATTCTTCTTGCACAGTTCTTCAAAGAAAGATCTAGTCCTAAATTTAAATCCTGTTTTACAGATGCTATTTTATAGTTCAAAATACTTTATACAGTATTGATATGGTTATATGCTATATAGAGTATTTTGAACTATAATACATATACGATATATATGGTATTTTATATAGTATGATACCATACTATTATAATACTGTGTATATATATATATAAATTAAAAAAAAATAGGAAATGGTATGGATGAATTACTAGTCAAAGTACTTCTCATGGTGAGGGACAGCAGTTGTTTTTTGTTTATCTCCTATTTTGTTTGTTTGTTTTTTAAAGTTGTAGGTCAGAGTAGACTCCAGAGGTACAACTGAAACAGACAGGTACTGTTCTGACACGGTTTTTCTGTACTAAAATAAAAATGTCACTTTGTATCCAAAAAAAAAAAAAAAAAAAGAAAAAAAAGAAAAAGTTGAAGAAACTGATTACAAAATAAAGGTCAATTTCTATAACTTGATTTGTGTGCATAAGGTGCATATAGCTAACGTTGTCCTTTATTTGAGTCCTCATATAAGGCTTTATTTTCTGACTAAAGTTGATGTGTACAGGTTCAAGCGCCCACCTTGAAAGGAACAAGTTTCAGTTTTGTGTTTTTACCCAGCTCTGCATACATAAATGCTGAAGATGTTAAAAAACTGCAGGACACAAGAAACAACATCCTAGTTTGTGTTAATATATTTTTAATTTCTGGTCCTGGGGTGTTAAGGATTTTAAGCAAAAATGCAATGGAATGGATGGAGGATTTACCCAGAGAATGAGTCTATCACTGTTATTTTTGAGACTCACTGGAAACCAGGAAAAACCTAACAGGCAAAAACGTGAATCGTCCACTTCAAGGCGTGTGGTAAAATTCTGTGGCTCAGTTTTTACATTTCAGACAGACCAGCCTCATCTGTTCACTAAGTTATCTGAAGAGCTTAGGGAAGGTAATTATTGTGCACTAACTTATTTGATTCATCATTTCCTTTATGGCAGATGGTCAGTATTCTTGTCATCTACACACCTAGTAATAGCCTTTGTTCATAGGCCAGAACTTGCACCATCTCCTCTCTCATTCAGGTAAGTGTTTGTAATTAATTTTCCTGCACAGAATGCTCCCGTTACAGTACAGTGAGGTTTTTTCTTCTGTGTAGGTATGAAATTCCAGATTATTTTTTTTGACTTACGGGTTTTTAAAATGAGTCTCTTTGCTTACAAACATAGGAGTCAAAAGAGCAGAGATCTAATTGTCGTTTTAAGAAGCAAATCACCATAATCTTTTCTACTGTGTAATCTAGTCACTTCATGTTATGGTGAATTATCTGTCACTGCTATGTTTTATTAACAGTACATTCTATGCTAAATGTATGTGCTCTCCGGGTTATTCTCTGTGTCCATCATATTGAAGAAAGTGTCACCAGTGGCCAAGGGAAGCTTTCAGAGATAAGGTGCCTTGATTTATGACCCTTTCCTTTGCTTGTTCACAGTTTAAAGAGAATATTCAAGAGCTAGAATATTGCTTCTGTTAGTTAAGAAAGCAAATAACCCAAAACTGAAACACCCCCAACCCAATGCACAAAACAAAACAGCTTCCTCACCCCTAAACCCCACTTCCCAAGTGTGCAATTCGGCCTTTCTTAGGATTTTGGGTCCTTCCCATTTTCCTAAAAACCTACTAAAACTTCAGAAAATGAAGACATCAATTTACTCTTAACTTAATCCTTGTACATACTGCATATTTAACAATATATCGATGTTTCCAGAATTGGAAACAAGTCTGTCAAAATGTTAAATACTGACAAAGGCTTAAAAAAACCTGTCTGTTTCTTGATAAAATGTCTCTTATAATGGCAATGGCTTTTTTCTTTTAAAGTTTTTTTTTTGCTGCAAATGTGACTGACATTTCTTACGCAATCTTCCCTGTGCCCTTCCTCTGAAGGCAGAGGATGATTGGCTTTCTGAAGATGGTGACTTTGATCTTCAGAGGAAGTGACCATTTTCCCACAAGTTTTGCATCTGGTTTTGCTGCAGATACATCGCATCCTATTAGCAGTAATGCCAGTCAATTAAAGTCATCATAATACCTTCATTTGCCAAATCTGTCAGCTCCAGAAATGCTTAGCATCTGAGCTTAACATTTAAATGCTCAAATCATCTAATTGTTTAATCTAATTAATACCATATTTGTGGTCCACCTATGACAAACTGAAGGTTTTAGGTTTCGAGCTCCTTGGAGGTTTGACCTGTGTAAGCAATAAAAGGGTGAAAATGCATTACTTCATATAAACGTGTGCAAGGGGTCTAACTGCAATTGGCAGTCTTCTGTGATGAAAGTAACTTAGGTATAGCTTTTTGAGAGGATAATTCCAGTGAAGTCAACCAGAAGACCCTAAGGTATGAGACAGGAATTTGTTCTCTGATGTGAAGATACGATTGGAGGATGCTAGCAATTGCTGACATCATTATAGAAAGAAGTAGGTTTGTGAAGCAATGATGAGAAAGTGCAGTTACTGAAGAAACCAGAAACATGGAGCTGGATCCCAGGATGGTGATACATGCTGCATGTCCTCAGCAAGCATTACTTAAAGTTGATCCACAATGGCAAATGTACATGACATACCTGGGTTCAGCCATATCTTGGCTGAACTGTGTAGCCTTGTAGAACTTCTGGCTCCAAATGTGTTTCTAACATTCAGATGACTGCTCGTACCCTGACTTGTACTGTAATACAAGTACAAATGTGTGTTTAATAGCTTCATTTACAGTGTGATCTGTTGAGACCTGCTCTGACTGATTTGCAGTTCAATTATTTAGTATTCATTTTCAGGGTGGTACCACATACTTTGTGCCCAAGTGACTGTTTTGCAGCTGCAAAATAACTCAGATGAAGTTGTGAAAATCAGTTGTATATCCTTCCCTTCCTCCTGTCCTTACGTGGCTGAGCTTCCCTCAGAGCTGCAAGATTAGAACTCTGGGAGACAAATGAATTTCTTTATGATGCTGACACTTGCCCTGTGCAGGACGTGATCAGATCTGTCTCCAGACAGCATGGAATAAGAAATTGTTTGGGCTGCACTGTCTTCAGTCCACAGCTGTGCTTCTCCATGGGATACTTCATAATGCTTCAGTCTTTTCAGGAGTCAACCCTGGTGAGATTCTTCCAGTCCTGAGTCCACAGTGGCACTTCTGTGCCTTCTGGAGCTGAAATGGGTTTTCTGATCAACAATTGCTGCCACATTTTTCTTTTCAGTTGTCTCTTTTCTTCTATGTAAATATACACGGAGGTATAGTTTTGGCAAGTGCTTAATGAAATTTTTCTCAGAATAGGAGTGAGTTTTTAGTTTAGGTGAGAACTCTATTATAGATACATCACAAGCCTTCCCTTTCACTGTTATATTGAGCTTTACAGGATTACTACCATTAGTAGATAAATCTTCTTTCAAGCTGTGTCTCCCATCCAGTGCAGCCTTCCTGTTTGCTCCACTTCCTTGCTTCATGCTTCACTTGTGTCATTGCTTCTCAACTGTGTGCACATCTAAACTTTCAAAGATACTTTTCCGTTGCTGATGCAACCTAATCACTCTCTTCCTCGCCCTGTTATCTAATACTAAAATATTTTTGGATATTATGTAAAGTCTGCATGTTTCATAAAGCATACTATGCAGTTGTGTAATAACTGCTGATTTGATTCTAGATGCTTGTTATACTCACTGTTCACGATCGTGTAAACACCAGCGGCTGATCCACTCCAGCATTCAGCAGCTTGCAATTTCAGATGATGTTTTAGCAAGGATTCCATGTCTGCAGTATCTGAAAGTGATGCCTTACTATGTTTCCAGCAGTGTCAGCAGTACATTTGTAAAAGAACCTACTTGGTAAGCAACAGAAGACGACTTGATAAAGTCCACACACCTGCCGCAGGATTTTATGACCTTTCTGGGCTTGCAGGGGCTGCAATCTGAATTAATTTTGATTTCTCTCTTCACTGTTCTGATTCTGTGGTAACAGCAGTGGCAAGGTTTGCAGGCATATAGATGAACTGACTTGTAGCACCTTACTGAGATCCACAAATCGTTCTTGACCTTCACTAGAAATGAACTATAATTATTCTAGTTTCAACCTTTTTTGCTATAACTTAGGATGTTACTGAAGTTACAAGAGATCAGTGTTTAAAAATGAAATGCTGGAACTCTCTAGAAGTAGCCATATTTCTTTTGGTTCTTTCCCACTCTACTCTTGCACTGAAGCCTACTTTTCATTTTGCACCCTCTGTACCCTCAAGTTATCTGAAGATGTAGACAGTCTGTAGTACATAATTTGATGGAAAAATCAGGAACAGCAAGAAAACAGTGTTGGATGTTGGAAGTCTTGGGCCTCCAAGATCCTTTCCAGTTCCCCTGCCTGCAGCAAGAGGTACTCAGAAACAATTTTGTGAAACAATTAAACCAGAGTTTGAGAGTGATTTTCTTTCTTGTTTTTGGTGCTGTTGTAATGAGACTTTAAAAAAAAAAAAAATCTAACTCCCTTATTTTTGTAGAAATCATCAGATGTCCAGACCAAATGCATCTGTGGCATCTTAATACTTTTGTCTTGTGAAAATACTACTTCTCTGCTCAGTACTTGAGAGCACTTTCAGTTTTGTTTTACTAGGCTAAACAAACTGACCTCTTAAATGGTACGTTCGTCATTCCTGCCACCTCTGCTCTGCACTTTAGATAGAATGAATCTAGTTTCAGTGGCCAGAGTTTTACTACCCCATGAACAAAAGGAAGTGCTGCTTTCCAGGAGTTAAAAACATCATTGGTTAAGGGACAGAGCTTCTTTCTCCTAGCACAGAACAATGGAATATATTGGAGCTGGGAAAAGTCTGTTTACAGAAAGCTCCTAGCTCTGCCACAGTCTTATCTTGCCCTTTAAAACAGAGATGGTTTGCTAATTTTCCACTGAATTCTTAAAGGAGGTCTTTAATCCAGAGACTGCTTTAGAGCATGCCAGATGTAAACCTGATCCATTTCTATGATTTGAGTTTTATGACTTTTTCTTACCCCCTGCTACTTAGTGGTTTGGAGTGACTATAGAACCATGAACTCACACCAAGTAGGATAATATTTAAACAAAAACCACATCCACTGTGTCTTATTCCTCAAGGGGGGGAGGGGGGAGTTATGTCAGCTAATCTGTTCTCCTTTGAGTATATACTCCTGTGCTTTCTGAATGTGATGTTTTTCTGGTTTGCTTTTAAAAGTTTAATTCTGCAAATGCCACACATACCAAGAACACTTCCTGAAAATCACTAGTAAATGATCAATATACAGTTTCAGTTTGGTGGTCAACCTGAAACAGAAAAATGGTCTTTTTTTTTTTTTTTTTTTAATGAAGCTGATAAAAAATGAAGCTGTTTAGAATGAAGCTTACATTCAAAAAATAAAACAACATCTAGATGTCCTGGTTTTCAATTATTTAGTCTTATGTTTGATTTTTAATATACCTACCTTAAAAATGTGTTTTGAGGCTCAAAGTTACATTTGGAAAATGCAAATGAATTGGAATGGAATATTTCATTTGTTAAACCTTGAAATGAGGCCTGAAGTTTCAGCAAAAGGAATGCTGCTGTTCTCTTTCATCAAATGTCTCAGTATTTACTCTCTTCAGAAAAATTTTCAGTAATTTCTGTAAAAGAAAGGACCCTTTAAAAGATGTCTCCAGAAAGCTACTGAAAACAGAAGTTATATGACGACTTCTCATTAAAAGTTTTGTTTGGGAATTTTTACTGTGTAGTACAGAATGTAATGACTAGAGGAAAAAAACCCACATTTCTAGTATGTGAAAGAGACTAAATCTTTCTTTTCTCAGTATGTTAATATGTATGTCAACTAGAACAGATGAAAAGAAGACATTATTTAATGTCTTCAGCAGAATCAGTAATCCATGGAAGATGAGTTTAATTTATCAAATTGTTATTTTAAAATTTGAGAAATTCTCCCTTGATGCAAACTGACACATCAAATGCTGTCTCTGACACTCTTATTTTTGTAGTTACAACATCTCATTTACAGTCACTTTATGATGTACGTAGCACTGATAGTTCTTCTCTTGCAAGATAAAGAGCAGTTTTAAACTATTGTCCTCAAGGTCACAAGCCTGGCAAAAAATGCTGCTCTTGGTTTTTGTAAATCATAAAGTACTTCAATAACAAAAAAAAATGAACCCAGACAATCATGCTTAGGTTTAAGAAAATGAAAGAATGTATATTCTATTGTAATTTCTTCTGTAAGACAGAAGGTATTAGCAGAATTAATGGTGAGAACATGCAGCCTTAGTGATGAGTGTAAATTAACAGCTGCGACACATGGCTTGAAAAAACAAAGTGACTGACTCTTAAAATAATGCATGCTGCAGTCTATAAACACAATTAACAAGAGTTCAAATAATCGTGTTTCTGAAAGGATTGAAAAGTATTCCGTATTTCTTATCTGTAAATCCAACATTTCTAGGGCGTTACATCCAAATCCCTATTATGGGTTATTTTGTAACAATCACTCTGAAGTGATGAAGACATACTAAGCCTTGTATGGCCACAGACCTTTAGTTGAGAACAGACAATAATAATCTAGCCTCTAAAGTATGCAAAAAGCATGAGAGAGCACCAGGCTGACTGGCTCAGTGTCAAGTCCTACTTGTAAAAGGTATGACTTAAAATGGAAAGCCTTTGTAACAGTTTATGCTGACTAACTCAATGTGTACAGTCTGTGCAAAGAGCTATTCTCCACCTATTCGTGAATACACGAGGAAATTGGGTTTGAACACAGAGGGCTGCAGACAGTTCCTTTGTTTACTCAAATATTTTCCTATGGACACTTAACTAGTTCTGATTTATGGGCAACAGATGGGTTTTTTCCCTTCATTACTAATTGTTTTTCCAGGTGATAATTCTGTATTAAAATTTCTGAGCTCTTAATTTCTCATTAATTCAAGAAAGTAAGTAATTTCTTTCTTGAATCCACTTGATTTTTAAAAAATGAACAACCTAAGTGCCTTTCTCAAACCTCCAAAGCCCATTACTTTGTATTTTATTTTATTTTATTTTAGAGGCAAAAGCTTAAAACCTGTTACTGCATTCTTTCCTGGAAGGAAAATCCTTAAGTATTTATAGGTTACAGGCATAATAGAAGTTCACTAAAACTGCTTCTGCTTGTAACTCTGGTAAGATGAAATGGTATCAGATCAAGATGCCAGATAAAAGTCCTGAGAACTCTTTTGAATCGATCTATGTTCAAATGTAAGTGTTCATAATATCCTGATAATGAATAAGTTTTTATTCTTGTTTTGGGACTAGTGAACAAACAGTTTGATTTTGCTCTCCTTCCTTGTCCCACTAAAACGGACACTTTATCCCTTGCTTTAGGAACAAGAACAGGATCCGAGGCCTCTCACATTATAAATGCTTCTGCCAGAATCATAGTGTTAAGTTCTACTTAGAACACATTAAGTATTTTCACTTATTGGAGCAATATCAGGAAGTTTTAACCTTAAAAACTGCTCTGTTGGTTTGACAAGGCTTTCACAGCAACAAGTCTCTGTTGTGTAGTCCTTCACAGATACAGTGGTTCTTTTTTTTTCATTATGGTAACGTATGTATGTCTTTTGTTTTTATGACATTTTTCAGAGCTCTCTACAATCCTTTAAGGTATGCTCATACAAATATATGGAGGAATCCCTCTAAACCACAAACATTTGAAACACCAGTATCTAGTTGTGTTGACTTGGAGCTTTAAATTTTAAAGGTCTAGAATTCAGTGATAGCAGCAATTTTATTTTTTTTTTCCCTCTGACAGATGCACATTTTTAGGTACCAGTTTCCAAAGTTAGATGTACAGAACTTCCTCTTAAAAAAATATATGGATTTGCATCTTTCTTTTGTTTAGACACCAGTGTAAGTAATACAGTCACTAACTTGTCAACAGACTCCTCTGCCATGTGTTGCTGTCTTGTATGCAGCATATGCAGATTGTCCCAGTGCCTCATGAGAAGTTGCTACATGTCGTTCTTTTTGTGATCCATGCATTAGGCCGTGACCTTTCTCTTCTAAATTTCTTTATTCAGGTTACAGACACCTCTGTGTACAGGTTTTGAAGTGATCTGTGTCCTGTTGTCAGTGCTAACCTCTACCATCAAAGGGCACAAGAAACAGTCTCGCTCTGGCGTGAGTGGGAGCGTGGCTGCAATCCAGCTCTGCTTGCTGCGTGCTTGCTCTGTACATTTTGGGTTGCTGTTTTTTATGGGACAGAGACACTGGCTGTGTTTCTTGCTTCTCTCTTCACCCTGCTGGAAGCCCCAGAGCCTCTATTTTCTAACTTTTTTGTTTATTTGTTTCCTTTGCTTTGAGAGTATGGATCTACTGTAGAACTTGTTTAAAATTTCCTGGTTTTTACAGGTGGCTTACTTGTTTATACAAAATCTAGCAATATAGAGAAGGAATGGGGCAGGAAGGTCAATGAATGGGTAGTTCTTACTTCAAACAGGAAAATTAAACCCTTCAATAGTGAAGTGTTTTGTGAGAGACAGAGCACCATATTACCAGATACGATTGCAGGGCAGTTTTGTTTTTTTGTGTGCCTTTGGTTCTTTGAAAAGCCTTTGTTTTATCCCAGAAGATTTTAGAGTCCTTTTTATGCAGCTTAACATCCTTTTACAGATACCTTGCTGATACGAAACTGTATCCTGTTTTACAGATAGAAAGCTGAGAGACAGAGTCCTTTTTTAAGAACTCAGAAAGGATTTTGAAAAAGGACTAACCAAATACTCTCTGCCATACAGAGGGCAGGCGTGTTACTCTATGCAGCACAACAAGAGAACTGTGCTACACGATGCTACATCAAGTGTCAAACTACCTTAGTGTTGCTGTTTTCAGTGCACTCACCGAGGCATATAATTACTCCAGGAAATAACATTTCAGTATCTTACTATCAGCATTTCTCAGAGTTTACTCCTTGCATCATTTTGTTCCTGTTTCTTCTGGTCTTCCAGAACGGACTTCAGGCTCTCGTTCTAGGGCCACTGAAGGCAATAGAGTTTCTCTTATAACTCAAAGGCAAAACTTGCTGCTGCCATTTGTCATTGTTTAGCAGACCAACAATTCTCACCTTTGAGGAATGGGGGCTAGGGGCATTTTTAGGTGAAGCTGAGTTCATGCACATATAAAGCTGGGCAGTCCACAGAATGGATATTGCTATGGCCTCCAGCCAGAGTTGGAGGAGTCACTGATCAGTTTTAACCCAATAGAGGGCAGAGATGGACATAAATCCCCCTCTCAAACAAGATGTAAGCATTTTTCTTTTAGAGTGCTTGCTTTTTCCTTGTATGAAAATTGTAGAAGAAAGGGAGCGATTTGAAAGACTAAGGTCTGCACCCCATGAGTGCCGAGTTTGTTCTGATCTACCACCGTTTGGTACTAGAAGATTAGTTGTTGTTATAATGCCTCTTGGTAGCTGTAGTTTTACGTACAGGAGAGCTGAAATGCAGTGAAATTACAACCTTGATTTCCAACAACTAAGTAGCAATATCCCACCCCTTTCACTAAGGACAGAAGCGAGTCCATGATTAGGAGCTGCATGATGCTATGCAGGTCACTATAAGGTCAATGCTTCAGTGCTGTCCTCATTGTGTTGCAAATGGGGTGTGCACCTCAGTGAGCTCCTCTGGTCAGTCCCTTGTGTCTAGAAGGGTGCTGGTGTGCAACAGCCTTAAACACTCACTTGAGCTGTGGCACTTGTGACAATATGAAAGGATGCTCAAGTCCCATTGTTTACCAGCGTTCCCTACAAAGTCATTGTCCCCCTAATACACGGGTGTTAATTACAGCTAGAGAGAAATCCAGCGACTCCAAGGTCAAGAGATGAGAGTGTGTAATCTGGAGTTTTCATCACAGCTGATTAGGCTTACGTGTCAGCTATTAAAAGGTACAAGGTTGCATTTCTTATGTGGATGCTTGCTTCTAATTAAAGAAAATGTGTGTGCTTTAAGAACTCAAGAATAGATTCCAATTTTTATCTTTACTTTCTTAATACCTGTCTCTCACGAATGCTAGCTTATTCATTTTCTGTACAAATATGGTTTGTGCGTTTGTTGGATGAATTTAGGACAGTATTTGTACTTACCTGATGCCTTTGGAGGCAAACCTTGTATGCAGCACAAGATAAAATGAGCCTTATACTGTTGTCTTACTCTTTTCCTCTGTCTTCAATGCATCACTTTTTGCTTTCCCATTTGCTGCTTGTCTGTATGGAAGTGTTTCAGACTGTAAATATAGTCAGGTGAATTTAATGTTGATTACTCACCCCCAAATGGACAGCGTTGGATGCACTCATTCAAGAGCAGAGGCATTTTGAAGTGAGTTACACTGCAGAAACAAATCTTTATTTCTGATGAGAGCATTCACATTGCAACGTGAGATACGCAAGTGCTTCAATTAAAAATAAATTCAAATTATTTTTCACAAGCGACTCTTTGTAAAAGCAATGGACTCAGTCCTCTTAACTCCAGCATCTTGATTAAATAATAAATCTATGCACTTTACTGTTCACCCCAGTACTAATCTCTCTTGTAGCAGAAAGATATGCACAATTTCCCCTTATAGAAAATACCCTGTTTTCACCAGTAACCTTGATGCTCTCTTTGTGTTTCAATATCAGTTGTACTCCCTGCCTGTCTTCCTTGGTGCTCTCTTATTTGTGTTTTCATTATTTACTATGGTTTGCAAGAACTGGTAGATGGAGTACTTTTTCTTGACACAAGTCTTTTAACATGTTTATTGATGAGACGTTTGTGAGAACAGTCTCGTTGTATCCTGCTCGGTTACCATTTGTGTTTTGCAATAATGTGCCGTTCTTTGGAAGGCATAAAATGAGACTCCCAGCTGAGAGCAGTTCAGAACATCTCCTTTGGGCCCAGTAGTTGCCTTTCTATTTTAAATAAGTGAGATTCAGTGAATGTGCTGAGACTTCCGTGAATAAGTACTTCTGAAGCTACAGTAGCTTAGGATGCATATCACAGGGGGTTTCAGGCATATGTTTCCAAATAAATGCTTGCCTATAGTTGTACTTATATAGCATATTTATGGAACAGGAGATTCTCCTATCAGCCATGTGGTTTTGAAATAGTTTATTTTTCTTCCATTCCTTTTGAAGCCTTTGATGTATATCGTGACTCGAATCCCAGAAAGTTAGGGGTTGGAAGGGACCTCCCAAGATCACTGAGTCCAACCCCCCTGCCAGAGAAGGACAAAACTCAAGCAGATCGCTCAAATGCATCCAGACAGGTCTTGAAAAATCTCCAGAGAAGGACACTCCTCAATCTCTCTAAAGGAGGAAGGGTAGTAGCTCACAGACTGCTGTTCCCTCTCTATATAACCAATGTATTTCTATTTAAAGCTGATGTATTCAATGTTCTGCAGTGTTGGAAGATGCAGAAATAAGGAAGGAAATGATCTGCTAGTAGGTGGGGACTCAGAAAATTGACTCTCATTTCTGGGAAATGGTGACTTTGTTTTATGCTCCTAGGCAAGTAAGTCTGGTTAGACATTGAGTATCCCATGAAAATCTCAGCAGACTTAAAGGAAAAGAGGAGAATGTTACAGTCATACTAACCTTGGACTGGTAGAAATCTACCCACAACTTGAGAAACTTTGCTCCAAATTGTATATATCTTCTTTAATGCATTTTCTTCCTGTGCCATCTAGACTGCAGACTCAACCCAAAGGAGTGACATTCTCTGTGTCACTTGGATGAAGAATGATACTACTTACATTTCAACAACAGTGCTGTTGATTTCAGGCTGTAGCTTTTGATCTATAGTTTTGTCTAACTGTAATCTCATTTGTGGCCCCTGTGCAGCCTGAATAGGAAAACTGATAGAACTGCTGTATGTGGAAGAAAATGTTAATGTAACAACTTTTAGATAGCATGTCTATCTGGTGAAAGGGGGTGGTCTGGAGCTGCCAAAACAGCAACTGAGATACAAAATCAGGTGTGTTATTGGTTGGTCACAGAATGTTTGGTGCTTTGTAGCACCTAGCTGATTCTCTGGTAAAATGACATGAGAGAAGCAGTGGTTCCCCCTGCTCTCTTCCCTGCCCTGCCATGCTGGTGTGAGCTTTTTGGGAGCCTATAATATCATAATGTCAAATGCATTTTCAACACTTGTGAAAATACCTTACTATCAGTCTGTGCCCACCATCTGTCATGCAGTGTCAGTGAATAAACATTGTGCATTTTGCAAACAGACTATAAAGGAGGGAAAAACAAAGGGCACAGGTGCCACAATGCAACTTCTGATAAAACTTTGCATTTTGTAGACACACATAAGAATTTCAAATAGGTAAGCTGCAGAAAATTGTCTAATGGAATATATATAAAAATATGTTTAGTGCAAGTTTTCAGGCGCTTAGGGCAATTAGCTGTGTATCTGTCTACCCAAAGTTTTGCCTCTAAAGAGAAATGTGTTGATTGTGGAGAAAATGTGTGTCCCTTCAGTCTTTCGCAGTAAATAGTGTTTTGTGACCTGGGAGAAAAGTTGATTTTTTTTTTTTTTTTAAGAGTACTCAAAGCAGTGAAGGCCAAGGTGAGGTCTTCAGTAGTAAACTTTCCTGACTACTGCTGTCAAGTGACAGTATTGACAGCTGTAGCATCACTGGAATACGTGTCTTTTGGCTCTTTCTGCCAGCATCATGAACTTCTCAGAAAGATGTTTTATATCTGCAGATGTAGGCATGCACTGGATAGTGCCCAGGGTGTTCACCTGTTGACATCGCTATTGTGCTGGCACATTGCCTGCAAAAGTCTGGCTATCGAAGAGCTTGGTGTTTAGGGAAGAAATCCAAGTGGTTGAAAAGTGAGGATTGCTGCTTGAGTGAGGAAAAACCTACAGTAAATGCAGACTGTCCATGTTACAAGAGCTTTGTAAGAGAAATTAATACAATAGCACTGCATGTCTTGGGCATCTTGCATGTAATTTGGGACAGTAGATATTTTTTCACGGGATGCTTCCTCACCAGGAGACCCAGGATACTGACAAAGGAGCACCAAAAGTTCTGTACATGGTTCTCTCCTGAGCTCGGGCTTCAGGCTGGCCATAGGTGCAGATGTCTTTCTTTGGAGGGCTCCTATTGCTTATTTACTTCTATTACTGACAGCTGTTCTCTTCTGCAAGTATGATATCCTGGCCTGATATTCTGGCCAAATTCTAACTGTAATCCTTACAGCCTGCTAAACTTAAAATAGCCCATATATCAAAATTTCTACTCTAACTATTGGGGGGGGGTGGTTTAAACAAATTCCATTTTTCACCCCAAATATTGCTCTTTTAGGTTTGGATGTTTCTCTATTCCTAGCTTGTTAAAGTACTTGGAAGTCACTATGCATTGTATGTATAAGACAAGCTACTATAAATATTTAGCTAGTTAAGGCACTTGTGAATTTTTTTTTTTTTTTTACTTCAAAGTTAGAAATAAATGGGATGCTCTAAGTTTTCTAAATCTTTCACAATAGTTTAGGAATTTTCATGGTGTGCCAAAATGCATCCCACCTCAGTACAACTGGGACTTGAAACTAGACAAAGTGTCAGAGAGACTAAAACAAAGAGTCGTGCCTGGAATATTCCTAAAAGATTCTGACAGCATTAGTGCTCTCTGAGTGCCATTCAAAACACTGGCAGTTGTCCATTCCTTTCTGCAGAGCCTTCTCAGCTTTTATCCTGAACCTTCCAGGGAACAGGGGATGCAGCTTTGACCCCCTGCCTCTCCATAGCTTTCCCATTTTCAGGATGAGAATCCTTAATTGCTGTGGCACAGGAAACACAACTTCCTATTCTACCTTAGCAATTTTTGTTTTACTGGGGAAAAAAGCAAGGCTGGCTCCATTCTTTTAAAGGACAGCTAATGAGTTTACTCGGAGTTGTGGGAAGTTGGGGGAAATGACAATACTGTTAGGCATGTGCTGAAGCTGAGTAAGCAGGACCTGGCAGGACAGACAGACCAAACTCCAACAGGGACTTTAGTTCAAGCAGTCACCCAGACATTTAGCATTTTTTTCTTTTTTACTGACTAGCTTTAAACAACTCCCTTTCTCATGTTTGAAAACCCCTTTTGAAGCATCTGCCTTTCCTAAAGCACTGTGTTCTATCCAGGTTTTGTTTTCCACTCTGGGCAATTGTCACCCAGAGGCCTACAGCATCTATGTCTGATTATATCTGGCCATCAGACTTCTAAAGTGTCAGGAGGGTGTTTCTGGTTCCTCCTAATAGTACATCCAAGTAATTGTTTATACTGAATATAGGACACTGTAGTCTGTTTAACAGTTTTGACCCAACCTTGAAATATGGAGTATGATATAGTAATCTTGGTTTGGTTTGGTTTTAGTTGCTTCCATTTTGAAGATTTTGACCCAAGATTTTGGTCTGGCTAGGTCCCTATGTAGTACTTGAATTGTATGTTCCCTGTTAGCCTCTGATTTTTGAAATACCACACCAGCCTCACTACTGGTAGCTTACCATTTGCACTCTGTTTCTATGGTTATTTTTTACAAAAAAAAAAAACAACAAAACAAAACAAAACAAAAAAAAAAAAAAAACAAAAAAAAAAAAAAACCCAACCCACCAAAAACCACAAAAAAAAAAAAAAAAAAAAAAAAAAAACAAACAAAAAAAAAAAAAAACCCAACCCCCACACACACACAAAAAAAAAAACACACAAAAAAAACCCAAAAAACCACCCAAACAGAAAACAAAAAAAACCCCAAACCAAACAAACAAAAAACCAAAACCAACCAAACAAACCAACCAACAAACAAAAAAACCATTATTAAAAAAAAGAAAAAAAGGAGGAGTTGAGTGGTGCTGGCTAGAGAGCACCAATCAATAGTTTTCCTCTTTCCACAGGAAAGAAGAGATATTCCAGTGGAGTCCTTGATTGTGTTTTTCTTTCTGTTACAAACTCTGAGCAATCCCTAGGTGGCTGTATGGCCTCTCCAGGCCTTGCTCTTAGGCTGTAAGATAGGAGCATCAGTACATCCTTCCCTCACAGGAACACTTTTCACATAAGATTGCAAGGTACTTAAATGCAACAGTACTGGAGTCTGCACAATAACTGGATATTAATAACTGGATATTAATGTTTCTTAATTTTTTGATTAATATCCTATGAAGACAGCTGGATAAACAACTGAAAGAACGATTTGTCTCTTTTAAGAAAATGGACACTTTTATCTAAGAGCACTATTCTCTTCTTAACAGACTATTTTAGCAGAGACGTTTGAAGAAATCTGTGGCAAAGAATGTTTGTGAAACAGCTAATCTTAGATAAATAAAAGTAAAGTATTTAAAGAAGGCAAATGTTGAACTCCAAGACCCAACTATTTGCAAAAGGAGCCTGGTTTCACTCAAAGTAATGGAAACAGCTCACATGAGCTATTTATCAAGTGCTCTGCAAGGTTAGGGTTTCAGAAAAATGTAAGTTGCTCAGAGTCTTAGGCCAAAAACTCGTTGCAGAAATTACTTAGAGAATATTAGTAAATTGGAAAATCTGAAAATATTCAGTGGCAATTCATAAAATATTTTTTCTGTTAGTTTTATCTCTTGGATCATTATTCCTTTGTAGAACTCTTACTGTTTTCTTGTAGTCGGGCACAAGAGAGGGGGTATGGAACTCTGAAAAGATAAGCGTTCAAGATTATCTTAAGAATATGGAACGGTTGAAGCATAAAAGTCTTCAGTGCTTTTCAGGCCAGGTTTAGACTATAGCCAACATACCCAGGGTGTCATGAGCACTGCTCAGGCTCAAAGCTATCCTTATCTGCACTTTGTGCTAAAGGCACCACAAACCACTGGAGAGAGCATTACAGATTTCCATCATGTGTTTTTATTTTAATTGGACCAGATTGAAGCTATGTTTAGATGTGCCTTCAAGAAGCTGTGGCTTTCATATTTTTTCATTGAGACTGACCAGAACTGATAATTTATGGCTTGTAGAGCTGATGACTTAGCACTTTTCAAGTTAGATCTGGAGCCAAGCACTGCGGTAATTATTTTGCAGTTGATTTCTAATGGACCTTTGGAAGCTCAGCTTGCAGATGAGCGAGGCTCAGAAGCAGTGCAGCAGAGGCATTAACAAAATGGTAAAGAGGGTCACTAGCAGTTCATGCAAACTCCAAATCTCACCATTGCCCTTCTTTTCCAAAAGAAGCTTCCAGTCTGTAATGAAAGTGACTGATGTTCCTCTGTGCAAAACAGAGCAAAACTAAAACATGTATATATAGTTTGCTGAAAAGAAGTGCTAAAGTCATTGCAACTTCATCTATTGCATTTTGCTGCTCCTTCCAACAACTGAAGATCCATAATCATATTATTCAACAGCCTGAGGATCTCTAAATCTGCTTTCCACTTTTGTCACTTCTTGATTATTCTATTAAGCTCAAAAGGCAAACTGAGATGAAGTTTATTTCAGAAAGGAGCAAAGGTGAAAGGCATGAGGGAGTCAAGATACTGCTCAAATGTGGGGGGTATGTGGCAACTGCATAGCGTGCTGGTTGTCTGTTTATATTTTCCCTAGATCTCTGTATGGCCCTTTTCTGGTTGGGAGAAGATGAAAACAAAGGAGAAGCCGTTTCTAGCCACATTTGCGTATAGGAGATAGTTGCCTGCCTTTTTGCTTCTGCTATTTGCATTATGTTCCAGAATAGGTCTGCCAGTTTAATTTGTCCCATAGTTCCCTTTAGTCATTTTGTGGCAATGCTATTTCTGACAGCTTTTAAAGTAAGAGTTGAAAGAAAACTTCTCTAATTAGAGTATGAGCTACTGCCCTCCCTCCTCTTTCTTTAAGTTATTTGAAAGGCAGCTCCCATACTGAGTTAATTCCCCAGTGACCTGTGTGAAGCTACCTCTGGAGTATACTATCATTAAATATGAACAACAGTTTCCAAGTAATGTATTTGTACTATTCAGTGAAGTTTAGGAAGAATGAAGACGACATAAGGTTACCTACTATAGAGCCATGATTAGAAACCAGGTATTGACATGAGATCATAACTTGCATCGGCACCTACAAAAAAAGTCTGAGATGCACATTAATGACATAAAATATATTGAGATGTTTTAGAGGATCAGCTTCACATATCACATATACTCTAAATCAGTATATGTATATGCATGATATATATATGCAGCAAGACTGCAATACTTTTTGGCAGAGCTTTGGCATAAGAACCTATCCACTGGGTCTTGAGCTGTATGAAATGCTTTAAGAAGCTGGTAGGGCCTCTTACTTTTGAAAAAGATCTTTCAAAATGTTAGGTGCAATTTCATGCATTTTAGGGTAATGCAGGGTCTTCAAACTGTGATTGGGAAAAGTTTGGAGCTGCCTCTTTCAATGCAATTCTCTGTTAAAGTATTCCAACTCTAAAAATAAGGAGGGGGGGGTGTTAAAAAAGGAAAAAGCCATGTAGTGTTTTAACAGCTGCTTTTCCTTACTGGGGTGTTTTTTGCCATTGAAGTATTTTAGGGGTTTTTATTGAACTCCATCTCTCCCACCTGGAGGTTTTGCTTCTGTTTTTTCAGTATTCTGGGAAACACACGGTCTCATTCATCTGCTATAGTTGACCCCTATTTCCATCCCTCCATGCCAAACATTTACTTTACCTATAATGTCTCTTTACCTATAAAGCTCTGTTCTTGAGTTTTCTGTACTGCCCTTCCTGTCTTTATCCTGGCAAGATCTGCTAATTTGTTAATCTTCACTCCCATTCCTGTCTGAGCAGTTAAGTACAGGGAGGGGTTAATCTTTTTCCCTTTTCCTAAAGGGTCTTGATAGATACTCCAGCAACCAAAGACTGGGTAGAGAGTGTAACTGTATCCTTTAACCCTGTTCATTCCAGAAGTATCACATTTTGATTCATTTTGTGGCAGATATTTCCCTGTCGAGGATACACTTTTGGAGGGGAAGACATGCCTGTGGCAGCTTAGCCGGCAAGTGACTGCAAGTGAAGATGTATTCCCTCCAAGTTTTCCTTTCATTTGGATTTATTCTGTTGAAGCTGCCACCTTTCCAGACTCCACAGTCAAGCAACCTTATGTCAGCCATCTTTGACTGCTGATCAATCTTATTTGTGTCTGCCCCAATCTAGGTACAATAAAAGGCATCCAAGGGCAAAAAAAAATTAAAAATCAGTCATTTCCCAAGTTGTGGTGATGATGATATACACAATCTCAGGTCACTTTCTTATTAATTCTTGCATAGTTTATTTCCAAAACAATCTCTTTTGCTGACGGACGCAGGATAGGAAGAACAAGTCTCTTTTCTTGGTGTAAGATGCACCATATAATATTTTTTCTGACCATTTTGTGGACCATTTCTTTGCTTCCTTTCTTGGCAGTCTTAGCTCTCTGCTTGCGTTGGCCACTACCCCTGAAACCTCTCCAGCTCAGAGATGGTCTCTCTGGATACTGTCTGCCTCCCGCAGCTGAAAGCTGTGCATGTGATTGAAGGCCCCTCTTTAATGCCTCCTAGACCATTGCTTCCTATGGACACAGACACCACATCTTACATTCTCCTGGTTAGCAAGGCTACCCTCAAGCTCTCTGCAGAGGCAGAGCACTGCTTTTTTTTCAGTGCACAGCAGGACTTTGTCTTCTACACCTGTTCTCTGACAAACATGGAAGTGTGCTCAGACTTACTAGTGACCTGCTCTTTATGCCCTTTATTATGGCACTTTAATTACTTCCATCTATCAAAATATAGCTGAGAATTCCTACTCTTCCATATGGATACGGACTTGATGGGAGGAGGAATCACGCGCTGGCAATGAGGCTGCCTTGCTTAGTGAGTTGAATAATTAGTAATTTACAAATTCAGTAAACAGTAAATGCGCTCTTGACCTTCCACTCGCACCAGCTGCCTGATGAGGCACCCAGCTGACACGTCCAGCTGCCTAATGCCTCCTCCCCATGTAAAACCCCCACCGAAGCTCCCTCTTCCTCTATGCTGGTGTTTCGGAAGGCAGCGTGGTACTGCCTATGCTGCATTGTGCTTTCTGATTCATACTAATCCCTTCATCTTCCTATGGAACATTAAACATAATCACGATATTGAAAATGAAGGCGTTGCAGATTTAAAAGTGGGATCTGCTTAACTAAAAATAGCATTAAAGCAAACCCTGTCCTTCTGTGCTGAAGGACTGGCTGGTATTTGCAGTGCTGTACAGTCATCAGACTCGAGCATAGGAATAGGAAAGAATGCCAGCCAAGAGGGACCAGGAATTATAGGCTTGTCTTGGTTTATTCCAAGATCTGCTTCTCCTTTGCTGTGTGACCTTGAGCTTGTCACGTGGTATGCCCAAACCACCATTTATTCTTCTGTAATGTAGGTATAAGCTGGTTTTGCTTTTCACTCCTGAGTGTGAGTGAAAGAATTCATATTTGCAGAGTGCTTGAGGATCCTTAGGTCTGGAGTAGTGATTGGCAGGAGACCACAGGTATATTTGCTACTCATATGTCTGAATTCCTAAAGAAAAAAGATTTGTTTACAAGTTTTTTACAGTTCATATCATTTTTGGGGAAGAACACATCTCTGTCTTGGCATACAAGATCAAGACACAGCTCTACTGCATCCTCCAAACTCTAGCCCCAGCTACCATATTTCTAGATTCACTTTGGATGACACTGTGTAATTTAAAGCTTGCTTTTACTGTGTACCCAGGCAACTACAGCAAAAGGAAAATACGGTATTTTCTTATCTTATTTCTGTTTAGCTTTCTGCTCTCCACAGCCTCGCTCGTTCCCTTTATACTTCTCTGTGATTCTGTCAATGTAGTACTGACTCTCAAAAGAAGACCATATTTACAGTAAGAAAGTTTTAGTTTTCAATAGGTAAATTACTTAAATTATGTGTCTCCTAAATTCTTTTTCTCCTTCTCTAAAGGATTCTCTATTTTCATTAAGCTGATGTTTAAATTCAGAGAGGCAGTTACAAATTTAATGTTGAAATGACCTGGTCAAGAGCTAGAAATATTAAAGTAAATCAGTGTCTCTCCGTAGTCCCTTAATTCTAAAAGCTGAGGCTCTAAGGAAAACACCAACTGTCGCAGTCTTGCCAATCTGCTTATGCATCTCACTATATCAGTTTTCCTTCCCTTCATCCTCCCTATTCTCTGCAGTTGACTCAGGTTTTTTTCTAGGTCTTCAAGCCTATTTAAAACTCTACAGCTTGCCTCCCACACTGTCCTCTCTATAGTAACAAGCAGCTACTGTCTGCATTCAGCTGTCCTGCGATCTGCTTGGGGCCAAGGGCTGCGAGCGAGGCTGGATATTGTACAGAAGTTCAATATGGCAGTACAATCTGAACACCCCAACCGTTTTTTCATTTGGTGAGAGTGTGTTGAGTAAGCTGAGTACCGCAGGTGTCATCAGCACTGGCAACCCAATTGAAGGCCTATTCCCTTAGTTCTTTTTTCTCTTCTCATTCTTTCAAGTAACTTAAAGAGCTTAAGAATGAGCTGTCTTTACTTTTTATCAGAGCTAACCAGTCTTTGACAGACATCAGAGATTCTAGGGCTTTTAGAGTATTTATGATACTAGCTTGTTGGATCAACATAGGCAAGTCTCATGATCCACTGTCATCTTAAGCCAACAGGGTACCTCTTGCATGGTTATTTCTCAGCTTCCAACCCAGACATTAACCAGGGAAAAATTAAAATAGGCTATTTCTACTTTTAGAAATGCTTGGCCAACAGGATGCAACTTTGAGCACTCAAAACTATGTAGAAGATAAGAATTGTCTTAACTGTGTTGTCTTGGACAACCCTGCACTGTGAAGTAATAAAATGCTATAGTCAACTTCTACCTTATGTAAAGCCAAAAGGAGTCAAGGCCTAGGCCATGTTTTTTGCTGTGACTTGCTGGCTGTTATTTTTGGGATGGCTGCCTGAACCTCAAGAGACAGTATTGTAAACAAGGCTACATTTTTCCCTTCTTATTCTTGCTGTCCACACTTAGATGTGGAATGACCTGTGGTGATCATATGAGTTTGGTTTCTTTGTGTGTATGGAGTTGTCATTTGCAATGTGGTGCTATTCGTTTTTTGTTGTTGTAAAACTAAAAACTTTGAGAGGTCACATTTCATTTTGTGTTCTCTGCTGAGATTTATTCTGGCTTAGGTATTTTTTTTTAGGCATCTATCATTGCTGTCATAGCTATAAAACAGAAGTATAAGCAGACTACAGGGGATGTTTTGAACTCGGTGGAATTAATATTTTTCCTTTTATCATCCTGGATCTGCTCTCTTGGTAACACAGCCATAATAATAAATCGGGTTCTATATATAGTTGTAGATGGTAAGAGCCAACTAAATTGCATATAGACAGCACTGGGGATACAAGCCAGGATCCTCTGCTTAAAAAACTACAGGTCTTAGCCTCTAACGTTGAAGAACAGCTCACACTATTTTATTGACTAGTAGTCTCCCCTTTGTGAAGGGGAGCCTGTTACAGCCACATGGAGATGCACATGTTTTAACTGATCTGATGCCATCTAGCAGATGTACACACAAGCAGACATTTACATAACAGAAGGTGGTAGAACTCGTGCAAATCTTGTGTTTTATCTCCAATATAGTCAAGCGTACTCTTGGGTGTTGCTAGCTGAAACTCAGATTTTCTGCTTCTAATTAAAAGAGCATCTGTTTTCAATATCCTAGAAAAATGATTTCAGGCTAAGAGATGTATCCAGAAAATAGCTGCTTCTCTAATGGGTACGCTGAATGCTTATCTAGGAAGAAGAAAGTATTAAATGGTTCCATTGTATTTGGTGTTCTTCTATATCACAAGCTATCCAGTGAATCAGATGAGAGATGTCAAACTGTATCACATAATAAAATAAAATGGTTTATGTATTAAAAATAAAACTCTGTACTATTTCAGGCCATATTATGACATTTTACAAAAATGATATAATGAGCATAATGCAGGATATGGAATTCCATACTATGCTGTGACTTGCCATTTTGAAGTGAGAAGTACTAGTTCAAGATCAAATGGTAGCAGAGATAGTCTATAAAGAACAGCATTACTTTTAAGGGGAAATGTTGAAACAAATCCACTGCGATAGCATTTTATTTTAATGACCTTCAAAAGCCAACATGATTGCACAGCCGTTTAAAAGAAGTAATTAAGAAATTTAAAAAAAGTCTTTCAAAGTAGAAAATACTTCCAAGTGAGCAACCATGAATAAGCCTAACCTTTTGCTAGTTAGTGATAAAACTGGATCATTTTGTTAGAAATATGAAAACTAGTGACAAAGCACATCAGAACCTAGGAAGATCTTGAGAAAGGTGGAGCAGAGTGTTGACCCAGATATAAAAGGAACAGTCAGGAAAGATAAAAGCCATTGCTGAAAAGCTAAATGTATGAGTTGCATCAGTATTCAGGGAGAAGGTGATCGAAGAAGTTGTTCCAGCATTATTTAAAAAAAACAAAAAAACAAACCCCCAAACCAACAAACATTAATCAGTGAAATCTTAATCTGAAGAAACCATACAAGCAATGTTTTTACTACTGAGATGAGCAGTTTTCTGTAAAAAGTGCCAGGATCTGAGATTTAGCTCTATGTTCGAAAAGACATGAAATATGAAATTGCTTATGTAGTCATGTGGTACATTACCTGTTCCTCAAAATGTTACCAGAGGCACAGAGAGGCTGGGATGTCTATAACTTGGATTTAGGAATGACTGCAGATTTACTGTAATTCCACCTTGCAAACTAGGCAAATTTATTACAGTTTCTGTTAAGAATATAATTACACAGGTAAGTATAACATAATAGAGAAGAGGTAAGAGAATCTTTGTAAAAGGTATGTTGGTACCTCACAACTCTGTGTTTAACACCATCAAAGACCTCATGAGGTAAGGATGTTAAATTATTAATGCACACTAGGGTTTTCAGAAAGCATTGAAGAAGGTCCTTTGTGAGGGCAGTTCAGTAACCCTGGGATGACAGGAACAGTCCACTTCCAAATTAAGAGGCAAATAACAAAAAACAAAGGGGAGGACTAAATATTTGTTTTTCTGCCAGGAGGTTGCCGGTAGCGTATTCCTTTGTTATCTATAAAAGAGAAAGTGAGGTGACCACAATTATTTGAGGTGATCCACTCAAAAGCCCACTACAGGGAGCTGTAGGATGGCAAATGCAAAGAGAAAAGAAAGGTGTGTGTAGCTCATGTGATGAATAGCCAACAGTTTAACTGTATCTATGTGTGGACTCTATTAGCTATCACCACCTTTCTCAATACTTTTTGAAGAGTTCAAAGTTTATCATAGTTAAAAAAGTAAATAAGGAACTAAAATAAAAAACATTTACTGTACAAATCCATGCAACACAATCTTCACTACCGTGTGCTATGTCAGAGGCTCTGGACCTCATAAAAGGATATATGAAAATTTTCTAGTTCTAGTAAGGATGATCAGAGGTGTGTTAACTACTGAGATGCAAAACAGACAGGAGAAATTCATAGGGGAATAATAAACACCATGAATGAATGAATGTTGTAGAGAAGGTAAATACAAATGTGTTTTGTGTTTCAAGTGAACAGAAGAAATTAAAAAAAAAAGTTATATATATTTATTACTACAGGATTTGTGAAGGTGAAGAGTATTCTTGGTTTTGCAAATGGATCTTTGGAGCAGGAGTCCATCAGTGATTATTGAATGTGAACTGCATGCACCTCCAAATCAAGCAGATCTTAAGCTATTAGTCATTGGCAAGAAATAGGTGGAGAAGGAAGCCCCTTTCTGGGTATTGCTCTGTCATAAGTACTGACTTGTTGCTCCCACAGGAGGGAGGTACTGTCTGGAGAGTTTGTCTACTGCTCCCATCCAGCATAGCCATTTTTAGGTTAAATACTTGTGCAATCCTGTAATGAAATAACAGAACACACTGGAAACCAAAATGTACATTTCACTGTGAAACAAGCTGTTAACATTGTTTCCTGGAGTAATGTAGTTCTTTAACTTTTGTGTGTGTGTGTGTTGGGAACTGTTGTGGATTTTTCTCAACCATTTCTCAAAACAATATTTCTAACAGGAAAGCTGCTTCTGTAATAAACTTTCATCCCATGTTGGTTCTCGTCACAGAATTATTCTAACAATTTTATACATGTTCATGTCAGTATGTGCTAATGTTACTGCCATCCCTCTGGACATAATAAACTCCACAAGTGGGCTTCCTGTATCATGTATCCCCAAGGCTTCTTGCTCTTATTTCAATGAGACAACAGATAACTGAGCACAGGTTTTTTAGATTCTGTAGTAAGAGCTAGTGGAATGGGAAGAAAACGAGTCAGGTAAATATGAATTTGTACAGGGTGTATCCCTTAGCAATAACAAAATTCTGTGAGCTTAGCCTTTTTCAAACTGCATTCAACACATTCACATACTGCTCTGCACAGTTAATATTAATAATGCTCATAAGAATCACACATGGGCTTAAAAAAAAAGAAAAAGCAGCTATTGTGTTTAAATACTGCATGGGAATAATACAGCCATCAATGTGATAAAATAATGGCCTCTATACTTCATCAGCAGCCTCGTGAATTTGCTAATATCTTCAACTCTGTCCAATTACCACATAAAAAACACCAAACAACTTCTTACGAGATACGTTATCATTACAGACTTCATTGGTAAAGTTGTGGCTGTCTTCATTAATAATACTAGATTCTTTCCAAGATAGCTGAAGTTTGTTGATATTACATGTCTGGCTTGGCACACTGAACGCATACCTTATTAAAAGAGGCTGAATAATAATAAATGTATCTCTATGGTTGTGCTTTTCAGCTCTGTTGAGTTTTTCCCCTTTATGGTTAATGGTACCTTCAGCATCTGCAGCTGTCATCATTATAAATGATGACCATATCTGCAGATGGCATGGGCTGAAGAAGGACCATAAACTTTATCACTTCATTATAATAATGAACTTATTGTTATCTCTATCAACAGAAACAGAAGAAGCTGAAGTGCCAGCAAAAGGCAAAATTTTGGCTATTTCACTCAGGATAACAAATGAAGAGTACAAAAACTTTAGCACAGAAATTGAAAAAATAATTTCCATGAGCCCAGTGCCTTCCTGTGACAGGGCTAACTAAATGAGAAATACTGATCTTCATGGCTGAGAGTTTGTCAGAGACTAGAAAGTAATTAGTATTGCAGGCACTACAGCACTACAGTTCATACGGACTCCGGTCCTGACAAACAGTCGATAGTTTAATACTTGAGAGAATTACTGAGAAAAGCTAAAAAACCTTAACTATTGATGCTCTGGATCCTTCAGCTAATTATATGCCCAGAAAGTAAGACTAATAAGCAATAACTTAAGCACCTTTATTTAAAAAATGGCAAATAATGTGCATTGTTTCTCTACATGTGGAAGAGTCATCTGCTGTCCTTCCATGCCTTGCATGATAGCTGACCAAAACAGATTTGAATCAAATTCACAGAAAGCACGGTTTAAAACAAACATTGTCTGGTTTAAAACAAACATTGTCTAGTTTAAACTCGTGGGTATATTATTATTTTGTATTTCAATAATTATTCTTGACTTGTCACTGATCTTTATTAAACTCATTTACTACCCCAAAAATGAGTATAGAGAGAGATCTATACCTAAATATCTGTGTTAGATGCACCTTTCATTTGAGTGTGTATAAATCTGCATGGAGATTAGTTATTAGATGGGAGGGGAAATGACAATTCCAAGAGCGGAACGCGTGTTTTTCAGATGTGACCTCGTGGAGCGAGCTGCCTGGGGACAGCGGCAGAGACTCGTGCACTTGCAAAAGGGCCGAGCACTTGCTAGCAGCTGTTGATGTGGCAATGGAAAATACTAAGGGTTCCAGAGATTACAGAGGTATAATTTGGCCTGCAGTAAAAGTAAGCAGAAATGCTAACTGAAAATATCTCCTGTTGTAATCAATGAGGTTTTGCCATTATCTATAATAAGAAAAGCACTAATGGTTTTGATGCTTTTTTTTTTTAAAGGATTTTTTTGTGCATGTTATCATTCCAACAGTATTTTAATAAGTTTTCTATAAATAGCAGTATGTAAGTTTTTATCAAGACAGTATCATCTCTGGTGAACAAAATTTCCCATTATGAGCTATAGATATGTCTTAACTCTATTTAGTGTATGGTATATATTAGAACATAAGGAGTAAACATTAGGTAGTGTACAATGTATTTAGAATATATTAGAAGTTTGGAGTCTGTTAACACTTGAATATTATATTTTTAATTTTGTGTTCATTTCACATTCAGAGATGCCATTGTATTACAAAGCATTAACAAGCCCCCTAAATTCATCATTTCATGCTGTGGAAAACATAGTATAAATAACAGGAAAACATTATTCCCAGTAGGTGTTATCCTGCATTCTTCTGAAATCAAGAGAGGAAGCCTTGTTGTGGCATAATTAGCTACCACTATTGAAGGATCCAGAGCAATGATCGTTAAGGTTTTTCAACTTTCGGTAATGATTTTCTCAAATATAAAACTGTCGAGCTGTTTGCCAAGACTGCAGTCTATATGAACATTAACTTGATAAGCTAGGTGGAGCAAGACTAATTCTGATGGGGTTTGGGAGGAAAAGGGGCGGAGGGAGGGGGAGAGGGGTATCCTCTTATTAAATACAATTTCTATGATATTTTTTTATGAATGCCTTTGCAACCAAAATCACCGAGGGTTGAAAGTTAGGTTCCTCCCATCTCCTGTTAATTAACCACAATGAGAAATCGTATCTTTAACAGGTTTGAAGAGCTTTAGTTTGATGTGGCTCAACAGAACACTTGAAATCCACTCCTCCACAAATGTGTAGTAGAGCTGTAATAATATAATTTATTTTGACAAAATATTTGCCAGGTTGCATTGATGTACCAGCTCAACGTGGCTGTATAAGGTGGAAAGGTTTAATGTTAACCTTAATATGATATGTTCTTGTTTTACTAATTCTACATATTCTCCATGGGAGCCCACTCCTACTTAGACATTTCTGAGCAAAATTTCAGTGTGACTTCCTTATGCCTAATAGTTTGCACAGAATCATACTGGATAAGGTCCTGAAGTTAGTCAAAACACCTGCTGCAAACACAGTCCACTCTGATTCAACATAATGAAACTTTGCTGGCACTGCAAACCATACCCATACAAATGAGGAGGGAGCTTCTTGTATGTCAAGAAGCTCTAAACGCACCTTAGGTTTAATTTCTCCTGCTCCTTAACTGTTGTTATGAAGAGTCACTCACAGACTGTAACTTGGCATAGTAAATAAAAGAAAAAGCTTTTTATGCTGTGAGGTTTCACATGGCATATTGAAATTTGGAAGAGTGAAGCCCTTTTCATCACACTTGTCACTCTCAGTTTTCCTGAGATCCTAGATGCAACCTTAAGTGCCTTTTGTCTCTTTTACCCATCAGTAAAAGAAGGAAACTGACAGTTTCTTTTTTTCTTTTTGTTTCACTGGGATGCATTGAAGGTAAGTGTATCACAGATTTTAAGTTGCACAGATTTTTTTAGTAGTGGGCAGCACAGAAGAATGAAAGATAAAAGCTACATCAAGAAAGGTGAAATTTACTAAATTTAGCCAAGGCAAATTCTTAACCAGTGAGTAAACAACAGGCAGACTTACATCAGTTGATGATCTTCAAGTATACCAGCTTCCTGAAAACGTTTTGTCCAGCAGGAGATCCCCTTCTTGCCTTACAGGGCTTCAGTAAGTGCCCTTGGTTCTGCCAAGCAGGTTGTGTTTGGGAGCAGTTTTCTCTTTGTGTGGCAGTACTCTATGGTACAAGTGAAAATTCAAAATATTTCCTGTCTCTGCTGTTACTGTCCCTCACTACATTGAACTGAAGACCAGAGAGTTTGAAGACAACAGTTGTGCATTGTGCGTCTGCTGTACTGCATAGAGGTGTTTTATTACATCCTAGGTTAAGATGTGCTAAAGGAGAAAGAACAAAAAAGAAAGTGCAGGGATACACTGATTTATATATATATATATTATGGAAACACATTAAGAGTTTCTGAAGATCAGAAGGTTTTGAGCCTTTCTTTGAGATAGAACAGATGTGTCTTACTGGGTCTTTGAGCAATTTCTATCCAGTCATGCTGCTTCTGTTTTAAGTTCATTTCTCAATGTCCTTGAGAGTGTTTTGAGAACATTAGCTATAATGAGATTAGTTTATGAGATTAAGAAAGGACAAAACTTCTGAAAAGTGCTGGTGAAATTTCTGAAATTCGCACTGAGTTAGAGGAACTTCAGTCTTTGACTAACCCTTTTTTGTTCCTTTTAGATCACGTTTTATTTCTAAATGAAACAGCATCAGTAAGATCAGAAAAAAGGCATTTATCCTGTCCAATCAGGTTAGTTTTAACTGATTATTTCCTGTGTTATTTTACTAGTGATTGCTGACAGAACAAACTGTATTTGGCCTCGCTAGACTGATGCCAAGCTAGAAATGTACTACACGGCTAGGGGCCAGAAAGATGAAAAGAAAAAAAGATCTTTACATAACAAGCACTTGAGGGCTAAGCTCTTTCCTCAGGGTAAGACACCATCTCTGCTCTCCCTTTGCCATTACCCCTAGATGTGCCTTTTAGTTAAAATACCAGGAGAAATGTTACGAGACTTTGGTTCCTGAGCTGATCTCAATAAATGTTAATACGAAGGCAATGGTGCCTGCTCAGGTGGAGCTGTGTCCAAGCCCACCTGTTGCTCAGGTGGCAGCACGGTAAACACCCAGCTTTGTGCTAGGCTCAGCCAGTGTATGAGAGAAGAGGATCGATGGCTTTTACAGTTAAAAAGTGTGGTGGTATAGAATATTTTCCATTTTTGTAAACTTTTGAAGCAATTTCTTTACAACTGTACATGAACAAATAAAATCTTTTGCTTAGTCTGTGCTTAAAAATTAGTAATGATATTGAGAGGCTTTTTTTGGTATCTTGTTACATTGTTTCAAGACAGTATTTACTTAGTAGCTTAAAATCTTGCTCTATTTAGGCTGAATTATTTTAGTGTTTCCCTGCATTGCTTTTCAAGGCTGGGATCCTGATAGCCATTTGGAACAATTCAATGACTGTTCTTTTTATAACAACATTTAAGGTTTTGAAGAATCACAATCGTGTGTCCCTTCAGTCTTCTGTTTTCTATTCTGAATTCCTAACTTTGCAAAGAGCCCCATTCTTCTAAGCCTATTATCCTGTTTAATGTTTTAACGTGGGGCTCCATGCTGCTTCCTTCCATCTTTCACAATGCATTGCTTCTGGCTCCTGTTTAAGATGGTGCTCCACTCAAAGCTTCATCAGCATAGAACAAGGTGGAATGCTTTAACGTGTAATGGATCTGGTCATTTCATGTATTTAACAGAAACCAGATCATAACGTTCAGCTCACCTAGCTGTCTTATTTTATTTCTGTTTTATTTCAGAGTTTAAAAACAAAACCTTCTTAAGCTCTGATTTATATTTCCACAGAGCTCATGTTGCCAAGACAACTATAATAAATGTTCTCTTCTGGAAAAACCTCTTGTAGACATAAGAAGCTTTCCTATATATATTATTCAAGCAGAAATGGTTGTAAAATGTGAATTTACTAGCGTTTTTGCATACACTGTTGACTTAATTGACATAGTGGGAATATTTCACACTAGAGTTTTGAAGTTGATGTTATTCTTCATTTGAATAGTATGAAGAAAAGCAATCCTATCCATTTTTTTTTCTGATGTTTATTGAGGAGCAGGAAGTATTTCTGGTCAAATATTTTAGCTAATAGAAATGCATGTTCTCTGTGTCACTCTGACATTAATTATCAGTATCTTCATGGGGAAAAAGCGGGGGAAGATTAATTTCTGGCAGAAATATGTTAGCTGCTAAAACAACCAAAGAAATTAACAAGATTGTTGTGGGGTTTTTTTATTGATTTCTGTTTTGGGGGGTTTTTTTGGTTTGTTTTTTGTTTTTTTTTAATCATTTTATATTTCACTTTCTCAGCATTGTATAATGTAACGTCTACAGAGGCAACAATATTGACCTTGGTTCAGTTCTGCAAATTTGGAAGACCTAAACCAGAAATATAAGCTGTTACCATAATTCTAGCAGCTACTCAATTGGACCTGTGCTTTAGCTCATTAACAGTTATTAGTCATTGGTCTTTAGTGTGTTTAATGGCTTGTACTTGTTTATGAAGGAACCGAGTATCACATGTGTAGGGTTGATATCACAGCATCCATACTGAATACTGTTACCACACTGCATCTCAACTGGCATATGAACAATGAGATTGTGAGTGTTAACAAAAACCACAGGAAATAACCCATGTCATATTTTGAGTGAAAACAGCTCTACTTCCATCTCGACTGGTGTGCTTTCGTGCGGCTGGTATTGGGTAAATTATATCTGTGGTTGCACACCATAGCCTCTTCTTGATCGTAAGTCTTGGCCATTGCACAGTTCAGTGAGGTAGCCTAGCTCATGTGGGAGAAAAGAAGTTGAGGAACACAAACGGAGGTAGTATGAAACATTAGAGCAATGCTTTAGAATGGCATTCAAATGAATAATAAATATACTCCATTTTCATATAAACCTGCGTAAAATCAGCATTCTCTTTAATTGATTAACTAAAGTTTCCTGAACAAAATGGTTTTAATTGAAAAATTTTAGCCATTCCTCTATTTTCAAGGTAGGGAAAAGATACCCGGGAAAAAAAAAAAAGCAGCAAAAAGTGGACAGAACTTCTTTCCAGATTATACTATTTTTGTGAATGGTTTAAGATGCAACAGATAAATGCACAAAGGGCTCCAACTCTGTTGGTTGGTTGTTGGGTTTTTTGTTTGTGTTTTTTGTTTGTTTTGTGTTCTTTGTTTCTTTTGTTGTTGTTGTTTGGTTGGTTTTGTTTTTCAAACAGGATATAGAAGGCTTTTCAGAAGTAGCATGAGGAACTAAAGGGAGCAACCAGGAACACATGTAATTCCTTCCTCCCACCAACCCTTTGGAGGATACAGAGTAAAAAGAAACTCATTAAAAAAGTTATCATTAGCCATGGCTTTTAGAAGAGGCATGAGTCTGTACAATTATAGCTGTTCTTGTTCTAAACATGTTTCAGTCATCAGAATTTGGGAGATAGAGACATATGAAAAGCTTTATAACATAATGGCTGATTAACGATGCTGCACCCCCAAGAGTGTGTGAACACTGCTAGGAGGGCGTTTTCCTTCTCTTGTAAAAACACGTACCAGTTTTGCGTTTATATAAGTAATCATTTAAGATGGGTAAAAAGAGGTTCTTAGCAACAGCAAGGTCTTTGTGGAGGAATATGTTGCTTTCTGTAGAGTTCCGTCAACATGTTCAAATTTCCTTCTAAGAATCTTATTTTCAGAATTAGCATATTCTTTTATAAATCTTCTTCTCACATACACTATGTCACTTGCTCTGCACAGTTCCTATTTATAACTGGTATCACATGACCTGCTTTAAGACTCAGAGCAGAGCCTGAGCTGTTATGACCCAGGGTCACTTATATGGACACAAATTTTCCTTTGTCAGTAATTTAGAGATGTTTTTTATTAATATTTTAAGATACTGTATCTATGCTAAATATAACCACACTCAGAAGCTGAAATAAATGGGGGTCCTGAATCTCACCAAGGTTTTCCTCTGTCCCAGATTGTCTTGCCAAAGTGATGTGGATGCAATTTCCCAGAAAATTATCAAACACTTTCAACCCCAGGAACTATGAAGCTAGACATCTTTTGTAATACACTGTTACTGTCATTTGTAGGTAAGGATCCATTCTTTATCTTAAGTAATTTTCTTTAATCAAGATGGAGAAGGCCCAGATCAAGCTGCTAAGTTTCACTGTAGGTTTCCATCTCCTTCTCTGCGCAATGACCACATAGTCATTTACAAGTTTTATTTATTAAGCTCTAGGTGTGATTTCACTTAACCCCTCCTTTTTCCTTCATGAGGCTTACTATGATTGACACTGTCTTTTTCCATGGTACCTTTATGACACTGTGCTGTAACCTGTGCCACAGGCGTGGCTTAGATGATGTGCGTGACTTTCTTGAAGTAGACAGATGTCTCTTGCTTGGTTGCTTGAAACTGAGAGTCCTGGCTTGGGTCATGCATGTGCTGCCTCACAGTCCTGTATTTCTATGCTTCATATGTCCCTGAGAACATTATCAACACTGCTGTGACTCTATCTAACACAAAGAAACTAGCCTTAAACTAGACAAATGAAACCCTGCTATCAACACAGCTGTGGCAGACTGGAGCTCAGTGTGGGCTCACTGCCTGAATATTTATTTAGCTTCCTGGGCAAGTCTTCTAGCTGAACCAGTCTGCAGCAGCTACATGGCTCGCAGAAGCTGAATTTAGCTGGGTGAATGCTTGCATTAACCTACAGTACAACCTTACTGCTTGCAAATGAGCTGCATGGAATGTAGAACAGAGATGACTGGCATGAACTCAAGACTGTTAGATACTCTTGGATAATCCCTCCTGCCAGGTGTTCTCCAGAACTTAGTGTGTACATTAGCTTTATTAGTTAAAAGTTAGAAGGAATAACTTTCAATGAAAGTCAAGGGACTAAATCAATATGATAGATTAGTAGAATGGTGCAACATTTGATTTACTCTGATTCTACAGCTCAGTAAATCTGTGTTTCTGTAATGTACAGGATAAGATTCACAGTTTATGTCCTGAACAAAATGTTGAGAATGTGAATTATACTAAATCTTGCAATTTCAGAGAAAGGAACTATCTCCCAAAGCAGCTGTATTTCAGGAGAGGGCAAGAAAGAAATATGTAATTGCTTACTACTATCACAAGTATTAAAATAGATAATTTTTAATGAAAAAAAAGCCCAGTGCATCCTAATAGAAAGGAAAGGCCTAAATGAGAGAGATGTATGAATGAGCAACTTGAAGCTGGTGGTGGACTCCAGAAGTATTACAGCATGGTAGTAGCACGGTGCTGGGTAGCTATCAAATACACTGTGTTACAAGTTATAAGATGCAAGACCTGACCTATGCAGCCATCTGATTACTGATGCCAAGAGGGAGGGACAAAGCAGCCCTCAGGGCATTTAGGATATCCAATGGGCTGCAAATTCCATTGAAATCTTCCTCTTTCCTCAGTTTCCACTTATTTCTTCTTATTTTCTTGAAACTCAGGTAAATAAAAAGTCCATGCAGGGCGAGAAAGAGCCCTTCTGATGCCATTTTGTTCCTTAGACATACCACGCAATGTATATCGATGTAGGGATTAAAAAGTTTTGTTGACACACATGTCCCTCTGACACATTACTGTGTTTTGGGGAATTTTTCCTTCTAGATATTCTAATAGAAATTGTTACACAGTACAAGAGATTAGAATGATAAAATAGATAAACATGGTCCATCTAACTCTGGAAAAATCTCATCTGCTTCACCAATGTGTGTGTGTGTGTATGTATGTATGAATACACACACATATTGACAAAAAGAATCTGAAACGGAAACTAGAGAGGTTAGTGTGAAATAAACTGTGTTGTTACCTCTTTAGCTGACTCTGCAGAGTAAACTGCCTTCCTCTGGTTTTCATTTTTTCTAGAACCTTTGTAATTAGCCATGGTCTCCTTAGTCAATATTTTGTACGATGCTTTTGGTTCACATAAATCTGTACCTGTACTCTGTTTGAACCATTTTCCATTTAAGCATTTTTTGTTTTGATGCTTTTACACACTGAATTCTCAAAGATTTAAGTAGGATGCAAAATACTACCCAGAAAAAGGCAACACAGCACTGTCTATACAGTGAGCAGTTTATGGATTCCAAGGGGCTTCAGAGAGTGCTAGATTGTATACGTGGACTGCAGGGCAAATGGAAAGTTTTGGCACAGCATGTACATCTGGGTGGCTTCTTAACAACTCAGATGTAGAGACCCAAGAGGTTTGTCTACTGCAGTAAGGCCATAAAGTATTGTTGGTAGAGGGTAAAATGTGAAGAGCTGTAGTGTTGTCTCCTTTGCTGGCATAGCAACAGAGTCTATCAGCAGGAACATTTCTCACATAGGTTTTGCCACACTCTAGAAAACTGAAACCTTTATTTTAGTCTTAGTATTATTCTTACATTACAGAACTGAAGAGTGAGTGTCCTTTGGCAAAGACCAATTCCCCAGAGTAAAAAAAAAAAAGGTACTAAGAAAATAATTCTCCAGAAAAAAATGCCATTTTATTAATCTCATTTTGTATTTTATTTTTAATCTGTACAGAAGCACTAAAACAGTTGTTATGAAAAAATTGTCAAGTGGTATCCAGCTTTTGTGGAGCACTGCTGGCTTCCTGCCTGCCTTGTCATCAGAATGAAAGGAAGAAAAGGAGAACCTGGTAACCAAGAACGAAGTTAAGTCAGAGACTTTGTCTGGATATCCTTGGGTCCAAGCACAGCTCCCATGCCTTGCCACATTCAAAGCTATGCAAGGGGAAGCACAGAACCTAAGAACCTACCACTGTATTTCCTTTTCTACTTCATTAAGTGAGTATTAGGTTATATATATCCCAAAACTGAACTCAGCTGCAGTGGTAGTGTGAAAGAGTGAGCTTTGCTAGACTTATGCCAAGCAGCAGAGCACCCTCAAAGTTAATTCATGTTTGATGCCTTTGTGAGAACTTTAACTTTTCTCCATTTGATCTGGATAAGCTACATGCAGCACAATCTCTAAGTAGGTCTCCAGAGCTTTTCCCAGCATAATGTGGAAAATGGAGCTGAGGCCAGAACTCAGGGTAACAATCAGCGGTACAGGAATCTCTTTGGGTTGCTGCTTACTTATGTCTGCCTTTGGACTGACTTTTAATCTTGCAACATATATATCTTCACATGTATAACTGGAACATATTGATGTGACTGGCAGAAGAAAGCTTATCGAAAGCTTGTCTAATTTCTCACCCATCAGAGACTTCCAGAAGCACTGAGGACTAATTATCCATCAGTCCCATATGAATTACATAGATTTTCAGTACACAGGATTAGAACTATACCAGCAAATAGCTCATTTCACATCCTAATAGCCTTTAATACCCTTCTGCCATGTTGCACAGTCCAATTATTCATTTATTTAGCAAATCAAGTGAAAAGGGAGAGGAAAACCAATATGTTACAAAGGGTCTTAGCTACAGAAGTGGCCTATATTGTAGACTCTGCCTCTTTCTCTTTTATTTTTATTATCAGCTGGTGATATGACTGGTATAAAGCTTTGTAGGGTAGGACCTTACCCCAGCTTTGCATCCTGACTTGAATTCCTATGGCCTGGTTGTTTTACTCAACCAGCTTCTTCCATAGCCTCCTTTTTCAGACCATCTTCTCTCTTCATTCCATGATGCTAGCAACATTTGTGCAGTTTTAAGCACTTTATTTCCTTAAGTCAGGTTTGATTAAAGTGACACATCAGAGACTGTGCTCTGCCGGCGTCCTGTCCTATATATCCATCTATTATTATAGGGCACTCTATCCTTTAGATGTTCTTCTGTTACTTGTATGAGTTCCCAGGAGTGGGTTTCCTATTACCAATGAAGTATCCTTCATTACCTTTCAGATAATGTCTCCCTTTTAAAGTACACTGTAGCTTTTTTGATTCAGCTTCACCATAGTGATGCTTAGATTTGGACCTGTTTGATAACCGTTCTGGAATAGATCATCATATTTCCCTCTCTCGGTGAGAAGGGCAGAGAAGGCAAGAAAGCCCTGGACAGACAAAAGGAATATCAGGTAGAGGTTGAGGAATACCTTACAAATGAAAAAAATAAGAAAAAGAACAATACAACCCTCTTATTTCTTTAGGATGCAACTAAGCAGAAGGCCACAGCAACGTGTATATAATATACAGGGAAAAAAAAAAAAAACCCAAACCCCAAAACCCCAAACCAAACCCCTTCCTTTTCCCTATATTGTCATATATTTTAGTGGAAGAGGAAAAAGAAGAAATGAGTTATCTCTTATATTTCTTTGTTGTATATTGATGCATGTGAAAAACAAAGTAGCAGCATGCAGAGAATAGAAAACCAAATATGAATATAAATTTTATAGGATTGAAGGAGGAAAACCCTACAGGTATTTTCAAAGATCACTGTTGACTACTGTTATTCCTGGCTATTGCTAAGTGAAACCAGAGTATGACCACTGCTTGAATTCTGCTTTTGAATTATTAATCACTTTTATGTGACATAACTATTTGTAACGTCTTTAAAACGTTGATTATTTTTTTTCCACTGAACATACAAATCTAAGGAGGACTTAAAGCTTTACAGAGACGTAGTTCTCTGTAAAAACCCCACCTAATTAGAAGGAAGTACAAGACACAGCAAATAGAGCACAAATCCTGAATATATGCCTTTAATTTTAGTATGTGGTACTTCACCATCTAAGTGGCCAAGCAGATTAAGGGGACAGAGAAAGAGGCATTAAAGTGGCATTTGTTGAAGATCTTGCTACAGGACATCAAGCCCAGGAAGAGAACACAAGCTTGAGCCTGCATCTCATGTAGCTCAATCATTTACATGCGTGTCCTCCTTGCTTCTGGCTACTGAATAGCTGGTGTTAAACAATGAAGTTACTGGGTTTTTTTTTTTCATCTATTAATTTTAAAGTTGCTTCAGTAGGATTGGGTGTTGGAATAGTGTGAACTCTTTCATAAAATTCTTCATATGCTTTTTGGAATATGTTTCTCTAGCTTTCAAACTTTTTCTTATGCATTTTCATTTCAAAGCACCACACATAAGCAGTTATTGGTCTTCTGGTTTGCAGAAAATGTACTGTCATTCACTGTCTACCTAGTTTTTACCAGTCTGACTTCCTAAGGAAAGATGACTTAGTATGCTGTCTGTGTCTGTTTCCTGCAATTGTCTCTCTCAAATCACAGTTATCTGATTTCATCCTCATAGGACAGAGTTCAAAAAAAAGTGTTTAAGAAAATGTAATTTCTACAGATCAAGCAAAATTGTACAGCTAGAAAGAAAGGATCCTCTGCTAGTGCTCTGACTGAAAGAGAGACTGCAGAATATAGCTTGGCTACCCATGGAACTACTCCCTCTTCCTCACCGTCCTCTTGTTATTCCCAGTAACGCCCTTACTAGTGATAAAGGAAGCTCATGATGTAGGTGCTTTTCACATGAACAGTCAGTGTATGTGTTAGAGGACACTTCTGGATTCCACATAAGTAGAGCTACAGAGGGGACACAATTTTTCTCAAACCTATTTTTCAAATAGGATATATGGTAAAAGTCACTACATTTTATTTTTTGATTTGCTGCTAATAATGAAGGTCCCTTAAGTCTGAATTTTTCCTAGCAGAAATGAAGTTTACATCTGTCAGCTAATAATAGCTCGCTCAGGATTTTGAGGCTTTTGAATCCCTTTATACAGTCTTCCCTCGTACTGTTTTGTTCTCTTCCCTTGGCAGGTGTTCCAAGGCTGAGATTTCACCATGAATGGTGTCCGTAGAATCTGAATAACTTCAGTTTGCTCAGATGAAAGGAAAGCTAAAGGTACTGAGGCATCTTGTCCTATTTTAAAGGCTTTGTTTTTACTATGCGAGATGTATTTTTTCAAGATGGATAAGATATGACACAGTGTCCATTAGGGCTATCCCTTTTTAGCCGCCTTTATTAAATGAAAATGTCTAATGATCTTAACTGCTGTTTCTGACAGGGGCCTAGAAATCAAATATTGCATCTCAGACTATGCACACAACCCTTCTCAAACAAAACGAATAATCAAATGTACCTCTGAAAAGAGAGAACCATTAACTTTTATTTTCTAGAGGAGGAATGCACTCATATGTCCTTGAAAAGATTAAAGGAGAAACTTTCTCTTTCAATTAGATCCATTACTTGAGGAACAGATGTTTTAGAGTTTGAAATTGCATTGTGCAAAGCGCTCAAACATGCCACCCAGAACACTACCCCCCAATGTACAAAATGTCTGAGTATGATGGTTTTAGCTGTTTTTTTTTTTTTTTTTTTTTTTTATGACACAAGAAACCCTGAGAGAGAAAGTCCTTGTTTTGCCTTAGGGAGAGCATACAGGCTCAGTGGAGGAGGAGATTGCTAATCACAGATAACACTGTAATGACTCTTGCCAGAAAGTAGCTGGCTCCACAGGATAATAGGATTAAAGCCTTCCCTTCTGGAAGAGCAGGCAGTGCACCAGAGCTGAACTGGGCTCCACAAGTATGTGGTAAAAATTCAAGACTGGGCACGACTGTGGCACACAGTTCCTACTGCCACAGTTGAACAGGCAGATTTACTCTCTCATCACCTTTTACGTGATGAACATGAAGGTTTCTGTAGCTTTCCAGAGAAGTACAGTGCTGGCTGCTGACTCCTCTTAAGGTGCCCCCTTCCTTTGGAGCAGGAGAATAAGTGGTGCCTGTAAGTGAGTAAGCTTTTCACCAGCAGCAGATGGTTCAGGACATAAGCTTGCACTGATGACCTGAAGGGATTTGGTGATGGGATGTGAAAACTGTTCACTCTCAATCATTGCTACAACTCTGTTCTAACAGTTATTTCTGAAGATTTTACATCACTGTCTCAGTAGTTTAAAGGCTTAGGTGCTTTGTGAGATGAATTGTGTTTGAAGTTTATCTGAGGAAAGGAAAAGGAAAGAAAAGAAAAGGAAATCTTTGTTGCCCATCTCAAAAGAGGACCTTGAGTGAAATGGTCTTAGAGGACTGTCTCTTTTCCAGGGCTACCAGTGCTGCATCTTTTCAGTAGTTAAACAAAATTGCTCATTTACTACAGATATCAAACAGAATGTTTGCATATGGTGGAAGTCACTTTAGAAAGAAATTTCCTCGAAAACTGTATTTCAGAATGTTTTCCTATACTGCAGTACTACTATTTAAAATAATAAGGAAGGTGGGAATTAAAACATTCATACCAATAATACTAACAACTTGTAAGTCGTTCTTAAAAAACCCCTGTGTGGCTGGACATCATTCCTGCTACTGATATCAGTGTGAGAATTTATATGTGAAATTACTTCAAGATTCTATGTTTGGGGCTCTGGTCAGTTAGAAAGTAACCATCAGAATCCATGCAAATTTTGGCTATGTAACACTGGTCCCTGATTAAAAAGCTTGTAATAAGGTGGAGCTAATTGAGAGAGCCAAAATGTTCCAGACTTCCTATAGCACATGGCATCTTTTCTACTCAGCACTATACATCATATACACTATACCATCATTTGCTGTTATATTTTATACTGTGGTATAAAGTAATGGGAACCACATAGGTCACACGTCATTGCATTACTGAAATTTTTAGCGTTAAACTGTTGAAATGTCTTTTGAGGAACAGGGACCTTTAAAAAGCAATACCCCTGTCTGCTATCTGGCCATATTATCTGTCTTCTAGACACAGTAATATTTTCCTTACATTACTATCTGAGGACAACTTTTCCTGACAATCGGTTGAGTAATTTAACACAAGCAACATAATTTGTCTGCTTCAGATACTATTTCCAATATCGATTACAGAGGGAAGGAAGGGAAGGGAGGATTAATTCACAAATTCTCTTGAAGAAATTGGGAAACACTTTATATTTACAGTAGTCAACCATTCTTTCTAGGAAGTGATTAAGATAAATACTCTAATTTTGTGATACAGGCTGTCAAGTAAAGTTCTCAGGAACATATTTTGAGCAATTGCTCTAAATGGAGCTCTTTGTCATTAACCTGAGATGAGTTCTTCGGTTGTTATGTTGTGAACAGAAGACTAAGCCTAAACCTCAATGCATAAATTTTCTGACACTATCCTGTTTTGAAGGTGATGCAGTCAATATCTGGGAGAGAGCCACATGGCTGAAAGCAGTAATTGTCTGTCTGGCAAAGAAATATTATCTCTTTTTTGGTGAAAGGCATGTAGGGAGGAGGAAGCAAACTGTAAAGAGTCAGAGATAAAGTAGGCAGAGGCAAGATCTTTGCCTGAGAGATCGAGATGACTCTGGCCAGCTTGAAGCCAGGCTGGGGCTGCCTTTTCTTTCATAGTTGCACCATGCACCAGTGCTACAGCTACACTTTTTCCTAAGGATGGCAGCTAAAGGGAAAATAAATGACAACAGTGTGTGAGGAGGCCCTGCTGTTCCCTCTCACAGCCTTGCTCACCAGGCAGAGTCATGCACAAGTGGTGAGTGATGGACGAAAAGTCTGAGGGCCATCCTTGCTCTCTGTTATGAACAGACCTGTCATCACTGCTTACGCTGTGTGTTAACAGCCACTCTACCACCTGATATTTAACACACAAGAACTAGCAGAGAAATGCAATCCCTAAACTTCCATGGATTAAATTTAAGTTATACACCAGGTACAATTCATCATAAGCTTTTTTTGTCTTAGGTGTGAAACTGCACAAGCCAAGACAACAGTAAAACTAATCTTTTAGCAAACATCTGGAGCATTATGCTAGCAAAATGTGAAAGACAGAAGAAGAATCCAGAGTGTGATTTTCTTTCCCGTTAAGCAATGAAACTAATCAATGTTTAAAGGAAATTAAATCAATGGATCAAAATCTGGTAACAGTCTAGAATAAGCACAAGCGTGTTTTACGTGTAGGCTAATAAACCACTGTGAGCACAGTCTAGCTCATTAACAGCTCTGGTTTGGACTGCATTTTATCTTATTCTTTTGACTTTGCAAACCTTGTTTGGCATTCCCTTTGGCGCAAGCTGATTGTAGTCTCATGGGTGGTTCCACAAAGACAGTTAACTTTTAAATGCAAAAAATGTTGTGGTTGGTTTGTTTGTCTGGTTGTTTGTTTTTAATTTTATTTGTTTCAAGCTAAAGCAGTGCTAAAATGTGTACTAGGCTAAGGGATTATCTGATATTATCTAATTGTTTGTTTGTTTTGGTGAGTTTAGAGGCAAAACCCATTCATATCAAAAAAGAATGCTTAAAAAGAAATACATATATGTATATGATTCTCTTGTAAGCATTATGTGTAGTTATGTGTGATTTAAAATACTGCATCTTCTCATGAAAAAGGACATTTTTTGCAAGGCTTAAAGAAACAACAGAGTTAGAAAAAGTTTGTTCATTTATTTTCTTTCTTGTGTTAGCATTACTGCTGTTCATTTGGTTTTCTTTGTGACTAAAATATGCTAGAAACAATCCCTCACCATAAGCATTTACAGTCATTATGATACTATAAAAATAAACTTACACTTATGGAATATATTTGAGGCAAAAATTAATTTTTGCAACTTGAAATTACAATTGACTGTTGTGTGTTTATGCGTTTGACTAAAACCAGAGCTCAAGGTATCTAATTCATATGAATTAAGTTATGTGGGGAAAAAGTTTTTAAAATAATGCTCCTAGAATTGGACTAGACTTGTTTTAAAGGGGAGTGCTGGAGTCTGAGCTCTGTTGGAAAAGTTGCCTTTTGGTCTCTGTTGAACTTTCAAAAAGTTGTGATGAAGACAGTTTACAGTCTCCTTTTCTTAAAGAAATCACTGGTGAAAAAAAAAAGAGACAAATCTAATAGCCACTGGCAAGAAGCATCGATACCTGTTTTATTCGTTAAAAGTAAATAATTAAAAAAAAAATATTAAATTTTGTCCACTTAGATGTGGGATATCAAAACTATGAGACTTTAAAGAATATTAATTATTTATTTTTTAAATTCTGAAGC
>JANHGN010018896.1:7995-28430 GCA_024605025.1 Megaceryle maxima | reverse complement strand
CACCACCAAAAAAACATCTCGCCATCCCACTAGAGCATGTCCTAAAGTGCCTCATCTATAAACTTTTGGACTACTTCCAAGGATGGTGATGCCACCACCTCCCTGGGCTTCCCATTCCAGCACCTGCCTACTCTTTCAGTAAAGAAATTCTTCCTAATATCTAGCCTAAACCTGCCCTAGTGCAACTTCAGGTAATTTCCTCTTGTCCTGTCATTGTCTACCTGAGAGAAAGGCCAACACCCACCTCACTACAACCTCCTTTCAGGTAGTTGTAGAAAGAGATAAGGTCTCCCTTCAGCCTCCTATTCTCCAAACTAAACAATCCCAATTCCCTCAGCCTCTGCTCATAAGACTTGTTCTCCAGACCCTTCACCAACTTCGTTGACCTTCCCTGAACTCACTCCAGCAACTCAATGCCCTTCTTGTAGGGAGGGGCCCAGAACTTAACACAGTACTCAAGGTATAGTACTTGCCAGTGCCGAGTACGGGGGGACAACACTCCCTAGTTGTGCTAACCACATTATTTCTGATACAAGCCAGGATGCTGTTGGCCTTCTTGGCCCACCTGGGCACACTGTTGGCTCATACTCGGACAGCTTCCAACCACGACACCTAGTTACTTTTCTGCTGGGCAATTTTCCACCCACTCTTCCCCAAGACCCTAGTGTTGCCTGGGGTTGTTGTGACTGAAATGCAGGACCTGGCACTTGGCCTTCTTAAACCTCATACAATTGGCAACGACCTATTGATTCAACCTCTCCCCGTCCCTCTGCAGAGTCTTCCTACTCTCAATCAGATCAAAACTCCCACCCAGTTTCGAGTTGTCTGCAAACATGCTGAGGAAGTAGTCAATCCCCTCAGGAAGTAGTCAATCCCCTCAGGAAGTAATCAGTCTGCTCATCCAAATAATTGTTAAAGATATTGAACAAGACTTGCCCCAGAACTGAACCCTAGGGGACACCACAGGTGACTGGCCATCAGCTGGGTTTAATTCCATTCACTACAATTCTCTGGGTCTAGTTGGCCAGACAGTTTTTAACCCAGCAAAGACTACACCTGTCTATACTATGAGCCATCAACTTCTCTAGGAGAATGATGTGGGAGATGGTGTCAAAGGTTTTACTAAAGTCCAGGTAGACAACAACCACAGCCTTTCCTTTTGTTATAGGTCTAGTGGATGGCATGGACCCTAAACCTTGACAGTTTATCCTCTCTTCTCCAGGCTGAACAGACCCAATTTCCTCAACCTGTCTTCACAGGAAAGGTGCTTCAGACCTCTGATCCTTCTAAAATATTAAAATCTGTTTAAATAAGCAAGCAAAGTGCCTCGAGGTCCATATTTTGATAGCTTGAGGTAAAAAGAAGTGTTCCTTGCAAGAAGTGTTCCCTTTTAGAACACTATTAAAGTAACCTTTGCAGTTCAATGATCCTTCACTTCTCTGGAGAATCTCAAGTCTCCAGACCAACCACTCCAGCACCTTTCATTAAAGTTGTTGAAAGCCAAAAGCAGGGAGGGGGAGGGTTCCTATATATTTGTAAGCTTCAGAAATTCCATAGCTAATTGTGTTGTTTAGTTCTTCCTGACTGCTCTCTGAAATACACCTTTCACAGAAGAATTAACTACACAAGTCTAACGTGAACATTTCACTTCAGTCAAATTATTTCCTGCACAAAGAACTATGATTTCATAACAGCAATATAGTGTAGGAGAGTATATTGGAAAACCCTTATTATATAGCATGTATCAAGATTAATTATTGCACTTAGCCTAAAGCACATCAAGTTAGTCTCTGTTTTAATTTAATTATCTTCCTAGTTATCTTTTAATTATGCTATTTCCCTACTATTGCTAATATATGTAGCTGCTATCTTGCATCTTTTTCCTTTACACAGGAGAATGCACATTGGTTTTGAACTGCAGCACGCAGCTTGTGCCATTCTTTTCTAAATGTTACCTATATTACAAAAGCTTTTTTTTAAAACCACTGATTTCATCACAGAACACCGTTAGCACAGTAACTGATGAGAGTAAACAGAGCATTTAATTATTTTATAAGAATTGTTATAGTCCAAAATGTTACACTGATAATTGCTTTCTCTTTCATATAGATCTTTGTATGCATTAGGCAGAATATTGGTATGTGAAACACTGGGGATTGACCTCTCACTATCTGCTCATTCCCAGAGAATAAAAGATCTTATGGGATAGCTTCCATAAGAGCAATCCACACATGCTTTGGGTTGTTATTGAGGAGAATGTTTAGGGCTTAGTGATTGGGTTTTTTTTAAAAAGACGTTAACAGGCAACAAAACATACAAGTTTAATATCAAACTGAAGACATTGTTGTTTGGACAGTGCATGTTAAATTTTACTGTCCTCTGCTACAGAAGGTGGATAAATTAGCAGAAATGAGGGAAAGATGAATAATGTTAGAAATGTTTAAACATTGGTGACTATTCAGTATGCTTCACTGGACAACCTGATAATACAGACAGTGTGGTGTACTGTCTGTTTATTGTTAATTTAGCAAGAATGGTATGCTTCACATAACAAAAGGAATATTAAAAAGACAAAACAAAACAAAAACTAAGCATCCAACTCAAAGAGCTACCTCTCTCAGAAAGTTTGCATAAGACTCAGCCAGAGATTGGAGCTTTACTGAAGATACATGTGCACAAATTGTGCTAGATTGATAAATGGTAACTGTCAAGAATCTGTCAAATATCAACAATCAAATATCAACTTGCAGTAATAACCTAATTACTAGTCCTGGATTCAGGTGTTAACATCTTGTATCAAAGCTGAAGACATTTAAGGAGAGCTTAGTCTGAAGAGACTCAAGAAAGCATTGAAGGGTGGTTATATTTCTGTTTTCTCAGATATATACTATTTGTACTTTTGGCAAGCACATCAAATATAGCACATAAAACGAGACATTTGTTCACCTGTCCAGAGTATCTGGATGTTTGGTACCTTATGAAGAACAGAAATACTAGTGTCAGGAAGGTAGCTACATAAAATCCTACATGGCCATGCTGATGCCCATCACACATAAGCACAAACCACTTTGTTGAGTATTCACATAGTATACAGAAGAGGCAGCAAGATTTCCTCTTTTTCTTTACTTAGAAAAGTGATTTGAACTCAGGTCTTCTTACCCAAAAGTTCTAGGAGTGATAAATAGCTTATCATGGAGGCTCTCTTCACCTTTTGAGTTAAAGTAATGCTGGTCTGCTTGAAAAAATTAAATGCTCATTTTGTCTGCAGGCACAGCGCTTTCTCTCACTACTTTTGAGTGTTTAATTACTTGTTGAACATAGATAATTTTCAAAGCATCCCCTGATCCAGGACCCCACAAACACTTCTGGAAGAAGTGTTCCCATTTTCTTTCTCCATTTCCTGCAGAGAGAGGCTGAAGCAACCAGCTTTGGCCTCAGGGCTGTGTATCCTCCATCAATGGCTCTCTCTGTGATATTGAGCCTAACACACTGGAATCTACATGCTGGCACACTGAGCTGATTCCACACTCCTTTCTGAGAAACATTTTTACTCTTTTTTTTTCTCCACAACTCCCCAGAGCTATGCAGGGAAAGGTTCTCATTTAACCTTTTGCTTTGAAAAGGGGAAGGTGTTACTAAAGGGTATACTGCACAGTATTAAAAAAAAAAGGAAAACTCTGCTTAGTGGAGGCACTGGTTTGGGTAGCACTTGACATCAAAATATGAGAAAATTGTAGTTCAGAATGTTTTCACTTGTCCCTCCAATAATAGTTGCATATGAAACTGTGTGCTGCAGAGGTACTGTTTTTTGTCCATTAGTATAAGATGCAAATACCTGTTGAATCCAATTCTGAATGGATCTATGCTAATTTAATGGTATGTTTCCAGATTATATACTTCGGTTTGACAGATTTTTGTGAAATTTTATATGGCAACATATGATTTATTTAGTTAGAGATGCTGCCTAATGAGAAAAGTAATCAGTCTCACTAGCCTTTGCTTTCAAATATCGGTTCCCATTAGAGAAATTTCTGCAAACCCTTACTGATTATCACTCTGTTAAGTAAAGATTTTCTGACTGAGAAAACTTTCCAAATCCACACATCATAATTTAACCGAAATATAGATACTTTCCTGTATTTATTTCCATTTCTACATTTTAGTAATAGCTTCTTCTTAGCTGTTAAGATTTAAGCAAAGCTTTTCTCTCCCTCTAGCCAATCATTCTCATTTAGTTTATGCAGCAGTGGAAGAACAATTAATCCACAACCTGTGATAATGCAGCCATTGCCATGACAATAATTTATCACACTTATTTTATGGAATGAGCTGTCAGGCTCTGTTGTAAGCCAGAAAATTCTTCCCTAATCATAGAATCACAGAACAGTAGGAGTCAGAAAGAGCCTCTGCAGATCATCTAGTTCAGTCCCCCTGCTAAAGTATGTCCACCAGGTTGCCCAGGACCACATCCAGGTGGGTTTTGAAAGTCTCCAGAGAAGGAGACTCCACAGCCACTCTGGGCAGCCTGTTCCAGGGCTCTGTCACCCTCACAGGAAAGAAGTTTTTCCTTATGTTCATACAGACCTGCCTGTGTTCCAATTTGTGCCCATTTCCTCTTGTCCTGTCTGGCCCCCTACTCTTGATACCTGCCCTTTAGATATTTATAAACATTTCTTTTCTCCAGGCTAAGCAGCCCCAGGTCTTGCAGCTTTTCCTCATAAGAGAGATGCACCAGTCCCCTAACCATTGTTGCAGACCTCCATTGGATTGTCTCCAGTAGTTCCTTGTTTCTCTTGAACTAGGGAGCCCAGAACTATACACATTACACCAGATATGGTCTCACTAGGGCAGAGTAGGAGGACACTGTACTCTTGTGTAGGAGAACCTCCCTTCATCTGCTGGCCACATTCTTCTTAATGCATCTCAGCATACCGTTGACCTTCTTGGCCATAAGGACACATTGCTGGTTCATGCCTAGCTTTTTGCCTATCAGGACTTCCTGGTCCTTCTCTGTGAAGCTGCTTTCCCGCAGGTCAAACCCAAAGCTGTACTGGTGCATGGGGTTATTCCTCCCCAGATGCAGGACTCTACACTTCTTGTTGAACTCCATTTGTTTTCCCTTTGCCCAGCTCTCCAGTCTCTGTCCGGGTCTTGCTGAATGGCAACACTGCCTTCTGGTGTGTTAACCACTCCTCCCAGTTATGTATCATTAACAAACTTGCTAAGGGTACACTCTGTCCCTTCATCTAGATCACTGATGAATGTGTTGAACTAGACTGGACCTAGTACTGACCCTTGGGGAACACCACTAGCTACATGCCTCCAACTAAGCTCTGTGCCACTGAGCACAATCCTCTGAACTCTATCATTCAGCCAGTTCCCAATCCACATCACTGTCCTCTCATCTAACACACACTTCCTACGCTTACCTATGAGGATGTTATAGGGAACAATGTCAAAAGTCTTGCTCAAATCGAGGTAGGCAACATCCACTGCTGTCCCCTCATCTTCCATGGCTATTCACACCATCATAGAAGGCTATCAGATAGGTCAAGTATGATTTCCGCTTGGTGATTCCATGTTGACCACTACTTATAACCTTCTTTTCCTCAACATGGTAAGGATGACCTCTAGAATGAGCTGTTCCGTCACCTTTCCAGGGATGTAGGTGAGGTTGACTGGCCTGTAGTTTCATAATATTTAAAACTTTTAAATTTAACAGAAATTTAGAGATATTAAATAACTGTTATGATTAATAGACTGGTACTATGTTCCTTGTCCTATAGATAAATTCTGCAATATGTTTTCCAGTATCATCATTCAGTCAGCTGGACAACTATGTAAAAACCTAGACTCCTACCTCCTAAACTTATGTTAAGATATTTTTTCATAATTTTTGCACTACTTGAACAATATTTATAAATATAACACAGCTGGTAGCAGAGTTACAAAGCTCACAAATCTCAGAGCAGCTGAAAATTAAGAAATTTGAACATGACTGCTTTTATATGAAGAGAAAACATAAAAACACTCGATCTTACTTATGGTCTTACCTAGGTGTTTCAGAAAATCCAGATTACTAAGTATTACATACCTCCTGATAATGTTAATAAATCTATTTTATCGCAATAAACTTTTTCTAAAGTGTATTGTTTGCAGAAGTTACAATATTATATGAAGTACTATATAGTTTTGAGAAAGTTTCTTAATGGAATTTGTAACATTTCCTCAAAACATTATTTATTTAACTGACATTTTAAAATAAAATTTTGTAAATAATCTGAAATGTTGCTTTCTTTTACACAAAGCCGTATAGTAGCTCACAAATTTCATTACGAATCCTTCATTAAATGTTAAAAGGACAAAATGCACTGAACCTGTTATAATGTACATGACATACCTAGTGTTATTAATGACAAGTTCCTGTAATAAAATTAAACCATTTATCTTTGTTCAGATCAGATCCACACTGCCAGACTCAAGAAGAAACTGGCTTCTTGAGTGTACTATTGTATACTGAACCATTAAATTTCATGTTAAAGATGACATTCAGAAAACAATATTGTGTAAAAAGACTATATTAAGAGAACAATTTAAAAAAATATTCAGAAGGTTTAAAAGAGCTTGAATCATTTAATATTCAAATATAATGCATGTTAATAAACCCTATAAATTCTATTCCAGGCAACCCAAACATTCAGCACACTTAGAATTGCACTACTTTTTTTTTTTTTTTTTTTAGTCTTCTCTCTTCCTTTACTCACTTCCTCTTTTTTTAATGAGCTTTTTTTTTATTGAGAAACTGAACACACCAGTTTCTTCTAGAGATCCTCCAGCATATGTACTCTGTGGACAGGTAGATCCTATTCACGAGGGTTTTGCTCTCAGAATTTCAGCTGCTTATTCTGCAGGAGTTTGCTTTCCCTACCCTTTAGAAATACAGAGGAAAATGAGTTTTCAGAACCTCAGGCTCTTGGCTAGCCATAAGCACCATAGACCCTCTGGACTCCTACCATGATGATTATGTAATTGTCCAGGGAAAGAGCTATCTATCCTGCTGTATTTTGAGCACTTACCTGAGGTACCTGATTTAGGAATACCATCATCCCTGAAGTGCTCTTCATGACTAGTCTAGTGTAAATTTAAGACACAATTCCTCTCTGAAGGGTACTTTCTTATTCCATTATTATAAAGTGCAGGCATCTAAGTTAAGCACTCAGTATGAGTACTATGTATATACTCAAGGTGATACTTAAGAATTAATCCTTTTTCTTTTTTTTTTTTTTTTTGGTTACTTGTAAACCTTACTCGTTAAACAGATACCACTTCTGCAGAACTTGCCATGTGAATATGTAGTGGAAAGGGTGTCAATCTATCCTTACAGTCTTATTAGTCACATCTTCTCTCAACTACTGTGCTTGACAGACCTTCTGTATAACATACACAGCTGTTTGTATGTTTTTACATAGTGGATAGTTTCTTAGTGTGATAATGAAGAAGTCAAGTAGGAAAACACTGGATGAGGGACTTGCATGAAAATTTCAGCAATCCTGAGCAATTCAAAGGTTACATGCTAATAAATGTGTTCCTAGGAGGTGATAGAGTTACAGCTTTAAAATTCAAGACATCATGATTTGGAAGTGAAGGAAAATGGTGAATAGAATATAATCAGAATCAGCACCATTTAGTAGCAGGGAAAGTAATCACAAAGTACCTTATCAAAGGCACAACTGAAAATAATACTTTATAAGGGAAAATGCATCTTCGTAACAAAGTGATATTCAGAAGTCTTACAAGTGGTATAGAAGCTGATATTAAAAACCTTGTGATACTTACGTTTCACAGTCATACAGTAATATGATATTAGTTCAAGATTAAAACAAACAAACAAAAATGTCATTTTTCACCTACATATAACTATGGAAACATTTACTACCAGCACAAGATATTGTAGGCAAAACCATATCAAATTACAATACTGTTTATTTCATAAATGGAAAACCCTCTATAAGAGCAGATTAAACAAAGGACATTCAAGTATGCCAGTCTCTTTTCAGTTGTGCCCTGTGACAGGACAAGAGGTAATGGTATCAAGCTGAAACAGAGGAAGCTCCACCTCAACATGAGGAAAAATTTGTCACTGTGAGAGTGACAGAGCCTGGAACAACCTCAGAGAGGTTGTGGAGTCTTCTTTAGAGACTTTCAAGACCCACCTGTATCTGTTTTGGTGGGGCCTGCCCTGGGTGTTCCTGTGCTAGAAGGGGGGTTGGACTCGATCTTCAGAGGTCCCTTCTAACCCCTACCATTCAATTATTCTATGGGGTAGCTAATGAGAAGGTTTGAGATAGTGTCACTTTCTACTATCTCACTGCACTGTATGCTGTAGAGCTTATTACTCCGTCAAACAAACAATTGTACAAAAAGAGACAGAAACTGTTAACTAATAAATTCTGTAAAATGTTCCTCTTGTGTCTTTCATAATCTTTTACCCAGTGTAATTTGTATTTAGGTAAAGAAGGCTAAGAAACTGAAGAACATGCAAGAGAATTATCTATTATTTAGGAAAAAGTATTTTGAAATGACCATTCCATTTTCTGTCCCTCTGAGGAGAATTTAATTCTGAAATAAACTGAAAGGTGCCATTCAAAAAGGCAAGTAATCACTATGAAATCTACTGGAATAGAATTATTTTGGGCAAGTCAAATCATGGCAGATGATTGTAGAAAAATGTTGTTTTATTCTTGTAGACCAACACATTCCTCTTGTAGAAATGGTCTTGCTGCAGGATCATAAAATCATAGAATCTTAGGATAGTTAAACTTGGAAAAGATCTCCAAAATCATCAAGTCCGACCATCTACCCAACACCTCCACAACCACTAGACCATGTCCTGAAGCACCACATCCACCTGTTTTTTGAACACCTCCAGAGATGGTAACTCCACGACTTCCCTGGGGAGCCCATTCCAGGCTTTTATATCTATTTTTATTTTCAGTATCCTATTAAAAGAACAGTCAGACTTAATTCACATCTTGTCAAATTTATGTTTTGGGTTGTTTGTTTTGTTTATTTGTGTGGGTTTTTTTGTTTTGTTTTGTTTGTTGGTTTGGTTTGGTTTTTTTTGGGGGGGGGTTGATGATTTGTTGTTGTTGTTGTTTTCTTGGCATTCAGTATTTAAGTAGGCCATAAACATAACTTCAGGTATGTTTCTGGTTAACCAAATATGTCAGCATTTTGCTACTGGAGACTTGCATATAACAAACTCAGTAGTTAGGTTTCCTGTAGCAACATTTGTCTAACAAGTTATGTATCAGCTTCAGCAATTCTGTCCCAAGATACAAAGTAGTAACCATAAAGAGCATAGTAATGTTTCTAACACATAACTATACAGTTATTATACTGAATACATCCTTAGGATGCAAGGAAAAAGAAATCAAATGCAGTGACAGCTTTAGAAAACAAGATTTTACAGAACTAATACAAAGGCAGAGAATGTTGCTCCAAAAGGCACCTCTGTAGCTGAGCTTAGAAATAATTCCAAAGCCAGAATTTTCATTTGACTTCTAAAAGCAGTGAAAAGGGCAGATTATATCTTCATGATTTATCAGAAGTAAAATTTCAGTTCACAATAATTACACAAACTAAAATGGAATTAAGTTATTTATAAAAATTATGCACACTCCTATGATAAGAGTATTGAAACCAACACCAGAGAAGTTTCCCTCTGTCTTTGCTTCAGCTCTTTGCCCAAGAGAGGAAAGAAGCACCTTGCTGAGTCTCACATCTGTCTTTGGGTGTATGATGGGCAGCAGAACTGTAGGCAGTAAGCATGTGTAGAGTACCCAATTAACAGGACAGAGTGAAGAGATTTCTCCTTTTCTGCCTGACAAGAAAAAAAAAATGGAAAAGTGTAATGCAGAGTCTGTTCAGTGCTGTGTGCTTGGAAACTCAGAGCAGAGTTGAAATAGGCCCATACAGAAATAGGCCCATTCTAAAATTCTATGATTCTATGGTGTCCCTCAAAGGTCTGTACTGGGACCAGTGATATTTAATACCTTCATTAATGACATAGATGATGGCATTGAGAGCACCCTCAACAATATAAGCTCGGTGGTACAGGTGATATGCCAGAGGGATGGGTTGTCATCCAGAGGGACCTGGACAGGCTGGAGAGGTGGGCTAAGGTGAGCCTCATGAGGTTCAACAAGGCCAAGTGCAAGGTCCTGCACCTGGGCCAGAGCAACCAGAATTATCAATATAGTCTGGGAGAGGAAGTGCTAGGGAGCAGTCCATTGGAAAAAAAACCTGGGGGTACTACTAGTATATGAAAAGCTGGACATGAGCCACCAATGCACAATGGCAGCCCAGAAGGCCAATTGAATCCTGGGCTGCATCAAAAGAAGTGTGGCCAGCAGATACTGAAGTGATACTGCTCCTCTCACACTGCCCTGGTGAGACCTCACCTGGAGTGTCCAGCTCTGGAGCCCACAACACAAGAAGGATGTGGACCTGTTGGAGCATGTCCAGAGGAGGGTCACAAAAATTATTAGAGGGCTGGAGCACCTCTCCTATGAAGACAGGCTGAAAGAGTTGGGGTTGTTCAGCCTGGAGAAGAGAAGGCTTTGGGGGGACTTTATAGTGACCTTCCAGTACCTGAAAGGGGCCTATAAAAAATCAGGGGAGGGTTTATTCACAAGGATTTGTTGTGACAGGACAAGGGCTAAGTGCTTTAAGCTATAAAAGGGTAGATTTAGGTTAGACATTAGGAAAAAGTTCTTTAATATGAGGCTGATAGATCACTGGAATAGGTTGCCCAGGGAGGTGGTGGAGGCCCCATCCCTGGAGACATTCAAGGCCAGGCTTGATGAAGCTCTGAGCAGCCTGACCTAGTTAGAGATGTCCTTGCTTATTACAGGGGGGGTTGGACTAGATGACCTTTAGAGGTCTATTCCAACCCAATACATTCTATGATTCTATGAAATACGTAAATTTGGTATGGCTATGAGCCTGGCAATTCAGTAATCCAAATAGATTTTTTTTTTTTCCCAAAAGAAATTGAGGTTTATCTCATACACATAAAAGTTAAGATATTTGAAAACCAAATAGCATCAATTTAATTAAAAAAAAAACTTTATCCCATTAAGCTAGGGATGATTAATTTGGGTTCTTATTTTCTTACTTTTCTTACACAAAGACATAACACAAGTAAACTTTCATTAGATATCAAAAGCTCTAAGATCATAGCCATACATTTTGAATAAAAAAAGCTGACTAAAGAGTAGCAAGTACCTAAGAAAGAAAAAATGTGTCACATAAGTAGTTTGCCTATCTAAATTAAACTTTGGGATAAACGTTAAAAAAGGAATCAAGGAATGGAAGTAAATGGAATCAGACATGTTACTGTCTTACAGAAATACACTATACCAAATTAATTATTGTTCCTTGAGAACAGTTTTTTAATGATGGCTACATATGTATTTTAATTCACTAGGACTTACAAAGAGACCTAAGATGATATAAATGGGGGAAGAGGGAGATTGATTCCAAAATGGCTGAAGTAGAGATGATAGGGGTTACTACCAGTGTGGTATGAGTTTAGTAGAGGGCATATATGAAGCAGGTTTTCCATGATGAGCATGGGACTGAATCCAGAAAGATCTTTACAGTCCTGGATTGAAGGTGAATCTCAGTAGCTGTTTCCTGAATGTAAGGGATAGTCAGAAATTACAATACCTCTTCTAAGTCATACAATTCTTCCTCAGAAAAGTGAACAAAAGTATGACTTTTTTAATACATATGAAAGCATATCCTAACTACATTTTTTTTTGCAGTCCCCATTTAGAAGAGTGTGCACTGCTGCTTAAATAAACTGTTATCTCCCAAGCTTCCTTCCCCTAGTTCATTGCTAAAGAATTGGATATCTTTTTTTCTCCTCAGTAAATATAATTTTACACATATATATATAATGTGTATTTTGTGTAATAATAAGTAGCATAAACAAGCTCTTTAGGAAGGGCAGTTTTCAAGCTTTTTAAAGAATAACTAGCCATTTCTAGGGGTATCATCTTGTGCTGATATTTGGGTCAGTCAAAACAAAATCTTTGGCACCCTTATAACATCACTTCCCATGGGAAAGATTGTGCTGTCTGTGAGACCTCTGAAAGTTTCAGGATTAAGAAGCATTGTGCCAAAAGTCCTGTATGAAAAGGCCCTTTTCTTACAATGAATTTCTCTTGCAATCCTGAAAGTAGGAGTTTCTTTATTTTTACAGCTCTTCATTCCAATTGACAACAGATTTTTATAACATATTATTGAGGAGTCATTTGGAAAATGTGTTTGGAAACATATGGTGACATTGGGTTGCTGTCAGGCATTTAAATTGAGAAAATGAGTGTGTTTCACATATACCTTCAAGTTTGGGACAGAGTCCCAGTTTGTCTGATTTGCCATTGCATTGTACATAACTTGACATCATGAGCTTGAACTAAACATTTGGTGACCAACTATGTTTGCAAAATTTGTTTTCTTTGTTTTTATAAGGTGGCCTAAAGTCCCAAAGTGTTTTTATGGTAGAAAGACTAAGACTGTATACCCACTTTCTAGTTCCTTCTTACCTCACTCAGAAAGGAGGATTGCCTAGATGGTTTTGTTCAGAAAAGGTATTTAATACTTATACTCCCTCCTTCCTTCCACAATATTTCTTCCCCTTGAAGAGAACAGGAACCACCACAGATTTCTCCATCCTTTTGCTTCATCCAGGACTGCTATGATTCTGGTACAAGTTAATTTTTGTCTTAGTAGCTGGTACAGTGCTGTGTTTTGAATTAAGTGTATTTAGAATTTATTTAGAATAATGTTGATAACACACTTGTATTTTAGGTGTTACTAAGTAGTGCTTATCCTAGTCAAGGACTTTTCAGTGTCCATGTTCTACCATCAAGTAGGTGCATAAAAAACTGGGAAGGAGCATATCCAAAAGGATATTCTATACTACAGGACATCATGCTCACTATATAAATGGGGAGAGTTGGCCAGGGGGCCTGATTATTGCTCAGGGACTGTCTGGGCATCAGTCAGCAAGTGGTGAGCAATTAGATTGTGCATCATTTGTCTTTTCTTGGGTTTTATTTTTCTTTCTTTTTGCTATATTACTATTATTATTATTCTATATCAATGGTTAATCTCTTCTTATCTCAATCCACAAGTTTTAGTTACTTTTTTCTCAATTGTCCTCCTCATCCTACCAGGGGCAGGGAAGAGTGAGCAAGTGGCTACATGGTGCATAGTTGCTGGATGGAGTTAAACTATGACACCAGAACATTTTCCTCTTTAAAAAAAAATGTCGGTCGTCTTACCTTCCCCACAAGACCCCATTTTCCTTCTTAATGGAGAATAATATAGCTAATTTTAAAGAAAGGGTTACCAATTTATATTTGAAGTCTTAATGTTGTTGTCACCACTGTGCCACCACAAAAGATATGCAGGTGGCCCACTCCTACTCTGTCCTAACAGGTGCATTTATTATTGGCTACTGCCAGCCAGGTCCACTTATGTCCATGGGAGAGCTGCAAGAGTTAGTCCTGTAATGCCTTGTCAATAAGCACTATCTTGCAGCTCCCTCTGCACTGAGCTGTACAGTTCCTCCCAGTTCCTCCTGTTTCATGCCGCTCAGTGCTGTCATACTCCTGCTGCCCATGCATACTTCGATGACATAAAAAACTGACTATGAGTGTAAGCTGTTTCTCAGTTAAGTCAGCCTTGAAATTTGATGTCCTATTTTAAGCAGTTATCTCTGTCAGAAAATTCAGAATTATAATATTGCTGTAGTATAATGTTACTACTGGGAATGAGTGGCTGGTTGGGAAAGCATTTCACTGTCTCTACACCACTGAGGTTTAAAACAAATGTAAGAATGGGTGGAAAAGAGCAGCAGGAAGAAACTCAACCTTCTTCTAAACCCTGGAAAAGCAAATTGTCTTAAATGAGCCTGTCTCATGGTTGAAGTACTTTCCCAGAAAGCTACTGTGACCCCGTGTTGTTCCCAAAGGGTAATGATATGCTGCTGAACTACTCCATATTAATCTCCTTCCCTTTGTTGGCATTAGATGTCCATCCATTTTCTCTGTTATTCCACTCGTGGAAGACAAAGAACGATGGATTTTACACCATCTCCAATCCTGCACACAGACTTTAAGTGGTAACTGAATAAAGTAAAAAGTTTTTTTCCTCATATCCTCACCTAGACAGCTGGAGAGAGACAAAATCCAGTCCTGAGCAGATCTGGTGAATTGGAGAGACATGACAGCTGTTGCTGTGGTGGAGAAGGCACAAGTTGTCTCTGAACCTGGAAGGTGATTGCCTGTGCTTTGCACATCTGTGAGCAACAACAGACAGAACAGAATGTCTCTCCTGATCTCTAGATTCTTTCAACCATTTTTAGAGCACCTGAAACACTAGAAGAAACTCAAATAAGCAAAAGATCAAACAGCAGCAAATTTTCTATCTCTGAGTAATATTCCAATTAAAATGACAACAAAATAATTGGGAGTAGTGAGACAGAGAGCATAGAAGAAAGCTCCTTCAAAATGACCCTTTTGTATAACAGCATCCTATTTTAAATACTCCTGAAAATAATGAGCTGCAAGCTACAATTAGCATGATATGGAGAGTTATTTTCAGATAAAAGTTTGAAACAAATACTAAAGCAAAGGGAACTTGGTCTTGCTAGCAGCTCTTAATTTTCTTAAATTTAAGAGTTCCTGGCTAAAACTCCTCTGATGCAAGGAGTATGAACATAGTTATGGCAAGGTTATTATTAGTTAATTTTCACAGGAGATGATGGTGGAATGAATGCAAACCATGTATTTGCAGCACAATATTTTACATCTTGCTTACTTCTTTGGAGAGCGAATAACACCTCAGCTGATGTGTTGTGGTCTTTGTTGTGAGCCAGTGGCATGAGCACTGGGGTGCTTCTCTGAACTGCAGTGCAACTGTGCCCATTCTTGGGTTGTCATTAAATAAATATAAGAAGTTCTTTGAAGGGGACTGGTAGAAGTCAATGTATATTTTAATACTAGAATGATATTCTAAGTAAAAAAAGCTAGAACTTTAACTGCGAGGTCTCAATTTTGAGGTGTAACATGAAAGGATGGAAAATGAATTTAATTACTGGGATAAACCCAGCATTTTAGCACAATTTGGTATATCATGCTTGTATGTAGGAGGGAGATGCTTGGTCAGTCTCACAAAAACTTCTATATAATATTGAAGCCCTAGTATACAATAGGATTCTTATAATAAATTTAAGACAAAAATGCACTGTAAAGTTATATTACAGATGGAAATCAGACTCTGCCTCATCTTTTGGTGTTTTACCAAATATGGAAGCAATCTATATTTATCTCTGAATCTTTGAGAGTAGTCAAATGTTAGAAGAGTAAAATGAGCTAAAGTTTCAGATTTTGAACCTAAATGTATTACTAGAATATGAGAGAAATTCTCTAAATTTTGATACCTAATACCATCAAGTCGTGCTAAAATAGTTAATGTCTACAACAGTGAAACTGAAATATCTGACATATATCAAAGACAGAAGCTTGAATCTCTCTAGGACTTGTTGATTCAAATCCTTGAATGTTTCAAATTACTCATATTCATGAATGTTGAATCTGTTTGAATATTGATGAGATTTTTCTGGTTTATTTTGGTTTTCATCAGGAAGAGTCTTTTGTTTCAGTATCCTGTAATATGTTTCTCAGTCCACAAAAAAAGAAGACTTTTTTTTGGAGTCCTTGAATGTCTGTCATTTTCTTACACTCTGAATCCAATTATATTAGGTCTTCAGGAAGAAGTGGTAATTTGCTTTCATTATTAAAGAAAGTATTTTGATATTCAACACAAGTTTTTTTATTATTAATTTTCTTAGTTGATCATAAGAATCTCCCATTTCAGTCCTGAATTTGGCTAAAAAAAAGAGAGAAAACTGAATTTTTAAGACTAAAGGGCATTACCCCAGCTTTAAGTGATAGTTAGAAACACTTTGTTAATACCTACCCAGAGTTCAACACCTTTTTCAATGTCCCCGTGGTTAATCCAACATAATCATGAGTGTATTCTTGCAGGTGTGGGCTTTTTTATGAGCATAAACTTGACTGAAAGCATCTGATTCACAGCCTGTGCCAGGACAGCAGATGCTGTGCGAGTCATTTCAGAGTGATACAGTGTGTGGAATTCATGACTGTAAAAGTAACATCTTTCCTCTGAGAACCTATTCCAAGATATTTCTGAAATCTTTTCTTTTTTAAACCTTTTACTTCAGAAAGTTTAGAAAGAGAAAACAAGTATTTTACTTATACCTAGGGTCAATTCTATGTTGCTTTCTCATATTTATCGTTGTCACACTGTAGAATTATTCGGCTTGGGAACCTCTTGTCCATGGCTTGTGTGTGGGCTTTGTGCAAGAATAAACTCACATAAAGCCCATGGATAGTCAGTTCTGGTCATCTGTAATTCAAAGTCAGCATCTGAGAAAATGGCTACAGACTTCTGAGGCACAGACTTGGAGAAATGTATGGCACAAAGGCAAAAACCAGAAAGTGCTATTACTTGTTACAGAAAAGAAATAACCAAAAATGGAGGGTTGTAGGTTAGAATCACACCATGAACCTAAGATTTGATCTAATTCCCATAGAAATTTAATATTGGAGAAGGCATTTAAGTAACTGAAATAAACTGCTTTGATTGTAAGGCAATTGTCATCACTGAAATAATTTCCAGCTCTGCTCTTTCCTCTCAGTTACGTCTGCAACTGGAGTGGAGTGCAGAGCTTCAGACAGGTCTTTGAAATAAGTGCTAAAAATGTCATCTCCATCCATTTATATAAGGCAGTGCAAAACTGCTTTTTTTTTTTTTTTTTTTCCCTCACTCTTCAGGAGCTTAAGGTCAAAACTGTTACTTTTGTAAATTCAGATCAGCTGTTGTCCATTCTGATGAAGGTAAAGTTTCCAGGAATCCAGGATATGCTTGTTTCCTTAAAGTAAACACCTAAAATACCTCTATAATCTATAGTGAAAGAGCACAACATGCTTTTGAAAATCTCTCTATTTAAACATAGACAACTAAGCTGAAGAGAGAGTTCTGAAGATCAATGGTTTCTAATCATATCTGGAAATAGCAAACAGAAAATCTTTAATTCCTGAGTTGTTCCCATAAGGTATTGCGATATTAGTTTTATAGTCTCATATGAAAATGTACTTTAATGTTCTTAGCCACTACACAAAGTGGCAATCATAATTACCTCCTTTTCCCACTAACTGAAAATGTAGGATTTTGAAAGACAGGGCCACAGCACCTAAAAGAGAGGGAAAAGTCTGTTTGAAAATGGCTTATGACCTTTTACTATTGGTTTTGCCTTTTAGGAGACTGCTGCAATAACTACTCGTGTTCACTGTCATTTATGACATTTTTAGGTTATTACCACCTCCCATACATGTTATAGAGGGTTTAGACCCACATTATCTCCATTAAAGATTTTTACATCCTGTTGTATTTAACTGATAACTGCTGCTTACAAATGCCATACTTGGTGAATAGAAATCAGAATTGACCAAGGACCCAAAGCTGAGACATCCTCAGTTTTAATCCTCATGTTAAAATCCTGTGCTGCTGTGGCTTAGTTATCCACTGCTTTCTATCTTTTTTTTTTTTTTTCTTTTTTCTGAACAATAATCCTCCACCAGTACTTACACACCACATAGGAGAGGAATTGAGAGGATTGATAGTGCCTTAATAGAGCTGTTAAACAGAAATCTACTCATGATTATTATTATCCAACAGCTGATTTCCATCTACAGAAAAAAAAAAAAATTTGTCATGCTCTGCTATAATATACTTATACTATATAATTTACTGATCTGCACCTAACTTGGCTGGGACTCAATCCTCTCTGTTTGCAATTGAACTACAAAAAAAATCATATTTACTTCAGAGGGATTTTTCCTCAGAAGCATACATCATATTCTTTAGAGAAAGTGTATTTTTCTTGCAGTGAAGTAGATATCAAATGAGCTCTATTTCTAGGGGCTTTTAGAGCTCAAATATACAATAACCACAGCTACAAGAAATCATTCTACAGTTAACTCTTCAGCTATCTGAATGTATTTACATATATATATAAATAGATACCTATATATGTCTATGGTACATATCTATCTATCTATCTATCTATCACACAGTCACTGCATGCCTGTAGGATGAATGGAGGTTTCTCCACCACCTGATCAGGAGAAGAGGGCATATCAGACAGTCCTTATGAAGGGACTGCAGTCCCCGTATTTTTGGTTGTTGTACCATGCACTGTCTGCAATAGAAAATGGATTATTAAACAGAGTATTAAAAGTAAATGAATAAGTATACAGATTTTCACACACACACAAAAATAATAATAAAAAAAATCCCACAGAATCAGTTTAGCTCAATTATGTTTGTTTCCTGGTTACAGAAGAAAATGACATCCATTCTTCTGCATTTCTTTGCTGATTTTTTCTCCTGCTAATATTCACTGCTTCTCATTGTGTCTTTATCTGAAATTTATTTAGTAAACATTTATTTAGGCTAATGAAACTGTTCAGAAGCAATTTTTTTTTTTGGAAGAAAATGAAATTTTGGATGAAAAGCAGTAGAAATCAAAATGCACAGCTTGAACTCTCTTTGAGTTACTTGATTTTGAAAGTGCCTGGAACATCTAGTCATCCAAGCTCATTGCAGCAACAATGCCAAATTGTGACATATTTTTATTAAAAAAAAAATCTATTTTAAATGTCATCAACTTGTTAAATTAGTGCTTTCATATCATCTCAGGTTTAGGGCTGATATAAACAATTTCAACCTTCTCAGCAGATTTTAGAAGAGACAACAGGAGCCTGTTTTGGTGGCAAGACTCTGGAGTACAGGTCACAGACTCCTGAACAGTGTCCCTTTCCTGCACTAGAAGCAAGCACAGCTCTACACCTGGGTACCAGTTCTTGGGATAATAATGCTTCTGTAAACAAAATTAATAACAGAGTCCATTGTACTTAGAATGTGCTGCACCACTCACACTCGCCAAAGTCTTTGTCAGTACAAGTCAAACTCACACAGACTAAAGTCTATGTCATTCTTGCCTCTTCCTCTTCTGTTCACCATCACTCCCCACTTCAGAAAGAGTTTGGCTGATTTCAGTGGCAGTCAGAGGTTTATAGGTCTGCATCTTTGGCCCAACTGGAGAATGCTGGTGAATGTCAGTAGAGTGACTTCAGTGCTTTGCTAATCACCTCTCTGTAGATGAAAGAACTGAGCTTCTGCTCTCTGGACTAGCCTACTATGTAATTCATGTCTCCAGGAGTTCAACATAATGACAGCTCTGTGAACTAAGAGTATACTAATGGGTTCTGACATTCTCAAGGGTTTTCAGGAAACAATTTGATATGATTAATGAAGAATAATTGCCCTTTGCTTTTTAACAAGCTTGGCATTTGTAAATGAACATTTACACCAAGTAAGGATACCTACAACTCTCTTAATCCTCTGTTAAAGATGAACAGATTCTAACAAATGGTCTCACATTGGCTGCTTGTAAGCTAGAGAACATGCTAGGGAGGCAAAAAACTTTAAAAATACCTGTAATTAGAAATTGCACTGTACAAACACCCACCTCAGAGTAAAATTACGTGGACATATTTACACAGATCATGTATAAATTCTGTGATACAGATTGTGATCAATTCGCCCACAATCCTTCAAATACAATAAATATTTCAAAGCTGCCACAATCCTCCAAATACACTAAATATTTCAGTGCTGCATACATTGCACACGCATTAACGATACAGAGGCCAACTGATGGAGCTGGATGGCATCAGATCCCATCATGCAATCAATAATGATAAACTGATCTTCATCCTCCCCCAAACTACCTTCAAAAATTCACCTGTGTTCTGATATCCTCATTTTTGACCCTTTTTGACCAGTATCAACTTTGAAATAATCTTATTACTTTAGCGGAAGTTACGTCCTAGATTGGCTGAACTTTTATTCACTTCTGCCAAATCAATTTTTGAGATGGAATTTAAGAAGAAATCTTTTTAGTGAATATTGGTACTTGCATCATCTTCTTTTGAACATTCTTTATTTTATCATTCTTATGAAATCAAAGATTTTCATCTTTAACAATATGCATATATATTTGCAATATTGACTAAGTTTCTTCTTTATTACTTTTTTGAATGTCACTATCACAAACCATTGTGGCATGCTTATCTTCCTTTTTTTTCTCTAGTAACAAATTTTATTTTCCTCTGAGCTTCATTTATGCCAGTCGTGAGAGGTTTTAATTCTCCTTTTCATTTTGTGGAAGGGAGGGGAAAAAAGTAAGAAATTAAAACTCTGGGTCTCAG
>JANHGN010018895.1:0-10196 GCA_024605025.1 Megaceryle maxima | reverse complement strand
AAGAACATGTCTCTGCTGCTGGCACAGCCCTAAGGGGTGGGAAAACAAAAGTGAGCTGGAGCCCAGGCTGGCCTTGAAACCCTGCTTGGGGCTTTCAGAAGGGAAGGAGAGGATGAGGTGAGGGGGCTGTTTGAACAGCTGCAGTGCAGTGGCAGCTCTTCCACTGCCTCCCTTTGCTGCACAGCAGACCCCTCCCTGCCGAGGCCATGAAGTTACTCCAACAAGGGCACAGTGTGGGATGGAACTAGCCCATGAACCAGAGGGGAAGCAGGTTGTTCAGATGAGACATGAAGCTGATAGTGGATTTGTTAACAGGAACTGCATAGAAGATTCATTCCAGTAGTGAAGGAGAACAGAGGGAAGCACAGCAAAGGGAAAGGGCCAGACTTTGTTTTGCTGTCAGCAGAGCCAACAGAGCTAATCACAGTCAACATTCCTTTCAGTCACAGCAGCTATTGCTGCCACCCAGAACTTGTGCCTCCTGCTTTAGCTGGTCAGCACAACCATCTAACAAGCTGCTGCTGTCTGATGTGGCATCTACTTTGTCCTGGGTCAGCAGAGCTCTCTGGGGACTTACAGCCTCTGCAGCCATGCTCCAGCCACAGACAACAAGTTCAGAAGATTGTAAGAATCCTGTAGATTACAGAGAGAGCTTGGCGGCTGCTGTCCCATGTGGATCCAAGCAATGTCCTGAGGAGAACTCCAGTGTGAGGATCCATAGGAAAACCGTACAAGGAACAGGCGAGTGAATGTTGCTAATATTCAACATACAGCTTGTGGCTATGAGGTATTTCATCTTCACCCTGCCCCCAGCCACCCAGCTCAGATTTTTGCCTGGCCACTGCATGAGCTGCCAGGCCAGTGCCCACTTAAGGATAGTTATTGCAGGGAGTGCAGTTAGAGCTCAGCTGATGGCATAATGGGCTCTCTGAGGATCTGGCCCTGCCCCAGCAATGATACAGCTGCCCTGTCCTGCCTGATGGGATCATTTCCACTTTATTATAACTGTGATTTTCAGCTCAATAATTCCAGAGTATTTTTTAGAGCCTTTGAGGCAAAAAAAAATGTGCTGACTTGGTGATGTTGGCTTTTTTGTTTTGGTTCCCTCTTAACTGGTGACCAGGAAAAAAACAACTTTATAAGCAAAGCCAGGCAAGGATCCCCCAGTTCAGCTTTTCCAGAAGAGAAGGGAACTCTCAGCAAACTGCTGAAAGATTTCAGTGAAAGAGGCCAGCATGTTCCTGGGGATGAATTGGGTACCCATGCATAAAATAAAGCGAAGAGGAATTTCAGTTGAGGCCACCTCCATTCCATCCTCTTATGGAAAAAAATGTCCCAAAGAGAAGTGAGTGGTGAATTTCACTTGTTCATTTCAAACCAGACAGTAAGAGTCTCTGACCAGGAAACTGTAGGAAACAACATAGTCCATCATCCCTGCCAGCAACCATCCCAACCTCCAGTTGCTGGAATCACCTCAAGGTCTTTCCTTCAGGTCATTTCACTCCCATGAGTCTCCCAAAGAAAAAGCAAACATTTGCCCATTGGCATCTCCCAGAAGCCATGTCATCCTCTTTCTGGCACATGATAGAGCATGGCAGCTCTAATGTGTGTCCCTTGTACGTGACGTGGGATAAAACCAAGCCTTGCTACATCTAGGGGAGGAAGGTAGAGCTGTGAAAGCTTCTCCTTTGTTGTGTGTAGACCAGCAAGGGAGACCCCATCAATTGTCACTGCTGCCTATGTCTGCTTCGTGTCCTGGTATTAAAGCCCAGGGCCTTGGGGATATATTGGATTTTGTTTAAATGCTTTATTGGATTTTATGAACCTCACATACACCAGAAAGGCCATAGGAGACGTGTCCTGGTGATACCCACAATAAACAGCTAAAATCCCAGCCATGTTTTAACTCCATTTTCAATAAGCTATGGCAGCACTGCCCTCTTCTCTATAGGGTGAGCAGAGATCTCATTAACTACACTTAATTGAGAGGGGCAGCTGGTGAATTTTATACATTAGGGAGCACTTCTGTAGACATTGCATCTTTCAAATGCATACACTGAAAAATGAGAATGAATGCCATGATCGATACAGAATCATCTTTCTTGTTTCCAGTATTGCTTCAGTTCCAAGGGTACTTGGGTAGATGAACTTCAGTTAATAAAATTCACATTTTCTACACCCTACAATATTTTTTCTAAATTGTCTCTTGCTCTTTTCTCTTTCTTCTGGCATCATCTTTATCAATTAGCTCTTCAAAGATAGCCTAAAATATTCTTTTCCCCTCTGCTTCATTTTGAAGCTTTCCAAGCTCTCAGGAGCTGTGCCCAATACCCTTCCCAAGCGCAGGGTATCGTTTCTGTTTTAGAGAAGGAAATGAAGGGCATAGGTGGTTTGGTGTTTCTGGCAGTGTGCAGCATACAGGAAGGCAGTGGTGGAGCTCTGATCTGAGCTCTGGAGCCCCAGGACAGAGTATGGCACTAACTGTAACATGTCATTCCTCCACAATGCATTAGGGATTCCAGGGAAGGTGAATGAGCTCCTTCACATTATTGAGGTCAATGATCCACCTGGTGCAATGGAAAGGTGGTGGGAAGAGCAGCCATGGGGTCTGGATGCTTGTAGGTGTACTCATGCACACAGCTACACTTTCCCACATCCTACTGTGACTGAGTCATGGTGATTCTTTATATCACATCCCCTTGAACGCTGTAGGGGTGGGGCAGTACATGAGAAGAGACGACAGGAGAGAGTCTTTAAGACGGTGCCAGCCTTTCTTCAATGAACTGTGCTCACCCAGTTCTGCAAGAGTCAATCGTCATTTTGGACAGTTGGTTCACAGTCTTTCAAGAATGACAGTCACTGCTGTAGTTCTGCTTGGCCCTGTGGATTCACTGCTTTTATGGATGACAATTCCTCCTGGAGTGTGATGGCTTCGTAGAGGTAGTTACCTACTTCCTTCAGGACTTTCTAAGCCCCATTTGGATGCATGTTCAGGGCTTTGAAGATATATGCTTTCTGACTGAAGTGCTTCAGGCTTGGTCTCTGAAGTTAAAATGTTTTGGAAAGTTTGAAGAAATTATTTTCTTCTGGTCATGCTTTTGGGCCAGAGGAGAATGAAAGTCTGCTTGACAGTCTGGTAACAATAACTAAGTGTCCCATGAGGGCTGTGCAGGTACCAGATTCCCCTCTAACAGGGGGAGGATTTAGAGCAGGAGGACCAAGCCGCCCCTTCTGCTTCTCTTCCTGATCCTCTGCATCCCCACTGTCTTGCCACCACCCTGGAGTAGTGATCAAAGGGAAGCTTGTCCTGATGAAGTGCTGGGGGCCAGGTGGCATTCTGTCAGGAGGGAGCTGTGGGGCAGCTGCTGGGCTGTCCTGCCACCAGCTCGGTGGCTAATGGCTTGCTTTGCCTTTCCCAGTGATCTTCCACAGTGTCCTGTGTTCCTTGTGTGGTTTCCATCATGGTCAGGGTGGGCGTAAGAGAAGCATGTGAATTATTACAGAATTTGCTCTTGCTTGTCCTGCCAGCGCTTGGATCTTTCTGTGGTACCAAGGCTGCAGGGATTCACAAGTGATGCACAAAGGCAGGTAGTGTGGGAGTGGTGTAAACCACACTGATGCAAAGGCAGAATTCTCCTCTCCCATCCCTTCACAAGCCCCTGACCATCTCCTTTTCTGACTGCAAGGAGCACAACAGGGAACACAAGGTTGAAAGTGTATGAGAACTAGAGCCTCCATCCAGCTAGAAAGAACAGAACAATTTGAACAAATTGATAATGCATGGAATATGGCCACATGGTACTTTGTACCTTGTGCCAGCAGCAATATCCTGACGTCCTTTGGAGGATGAACTGTTGTGCAAATCTTCATGCTCTAAAGCTAGAGTGAAGCAACGCAAAGATCAACCTAGAAGCCACTCACAAAAAGGGCAGCAAGCCCAGAGCAAATTGGCACCATGGATCTGGGAGCACATCTGGGCATGGTCACATCAGTGGTAGCACAATGGTTGTGTGCCAGGGTATGAGTACAGGGGGAGTTCAAGCAGAAGTACTAGTGGGGCTAGGCTGTGTCAAAGCCAGCTGGAAGCTGAACTTAAACAACAGCATTTTCATCCTGTCAGTGGTGTTGGTTTCCCACAGGACCAATTTAATCTGATTAACTTTTTCAGCAGACCTATGATCCTCAAGGCAACAGCACCCACGTGCCCCCTTACACACAGTGAAAATGAGTCTATGTGTAAAACACGACCTCCTGCAAACAGCTTTAGCTGTAGAGCAGGTGGGTCTCCAGCAGGCAGGAGGGGCAGGGCAGAGTGCTGGAGAGGGGCAAAATCCAGGATGCCCAAGTCCCAGTCTTAGATTGGATTGTGTGAAAATGCCTGAGTCTTTTCAAAGAAAGATGCCTACATCCTTCTCTAATAGCCCCAGAACATCAGTCATACAACAACAACAAAAACCTGTTAAAAATACATAGTTCTGTGAAAATCTGTATTGGGTAACATCACAGGTCTGCAAAGCAACCCAACACACCAAGCTCAGAGCCACAGTGGGTTAGTGATGCCCAGCTTTCTTCAGGGCTCAAGGACTGACAGCATTCTCTGATGAGGGATAAGAGGTAAGCAGCTTTCAAAGACTTTCTCACAGTGGGAGCATTTATAACAACATTCCCTCCCAAGGAGTCACTAAGTCCCAAGCTCATGCTGTAGTTTTACTCTAGTACAGGTTGGGTGCACTGAGCTGGGTTGCTGTCCTATACTCAGCCAGTGACTGATTTTCTTTTCTGAACCTGTACAAGCTGCAGAGTTTGAGGCCAAAAGCCTCTTCAGTTTGTTTTAAAGTGGGCAGCAGAACCCAAGTTTGACTGGGATGGTGAAGGGACAAAAGGAGAAGTGGATTTCTTATGCCTTGGTTTCCTCAGTAAACCAGACTAAAAACAACTTTGAATGAAAAATTCCAACCAGCTCCAGTCACTACTTGGCACACCATCAAAAGCTGCTCCCTTGTAGAGAAACAGGGCTTCGTGGCTTCATGAAGCTTAAAGAATGGGCTGTAGCCTTTACTGTTATATAGGCTCTATTGTCTCAGGTGGCTGTTTGTCACAGTCACCAACAAGAGGATAAAAAGACAATAGCTGGCAGCAGGGTTTTCTGGGAATATTTCCGAGTCCGTATTAGCGTGCTGGGGTGGAAGTGGGAGGGGATGAAGGGGGCAATTTTATGGATTTTAGTCTTTCTGGATGCATAGTAAATCACCTGCAATTTGTTAGCAAGCCAGTAAAGGGCTGGCAATTCTGACATTCTCAGGAAAGTTAGGAATGAAAGCCACAACTAATCACAGTTTATGGGGAGGATGTGGTGCTGGTTTGTCATAGACTGGGCCTGTGCCTTTCAGTATGAGATTCTGCAGCAGCCCCAAATTCCAGCAGCAAAGCTTTGCATCTGTCTCACACATGATGCATTTTCCTCCTCCATCTGGTGAAGTAAAGGAGAATCTCAGCAATGAGACATTTGCTTGCAGGTCCAAGCTTTCGTAGGAAAGAACCCTCTGCACATCGTTAGTTTGTGGCAAACCGAGTGAGCTAACCCTGATGGTATCCCAGTCCTTTTCCAGCAACCACCCAATACATGGATGGGATCATTTTGCCATTCACCGAAGTCTCTTGTACATCGTCTTCTTGCAAATGTAAGCAGACTCAGCATGTCTGAATGGGTAGTCTGGTGTTATCCCAAGACCAGGCTCCCCGACTTAATACTGATTCTGCTAGGAAGGGGCCCTGGTGCAGAGGTGGTTCTGGAGAGCATGTTTCAGCCTCTTGCCAGGACCTTCTAACAGCACCAATCAGGCTGTCATGGGGATGGAAGATTGCTGTCTCACTGCAAATTAATTACATGCAGAGATAGCCACCATTTCTAGACTGTAGGCATGCTTGGAGAGATCCTTCCAGTATCACTGCAGCTCCCATTAGAATAAATATTTTTCTAAAGGCACTTCCTTCAGAGGAGCCTTCTCCTCTGCAGTTGCCCTCAGCACTTTCGAAACCTCCCCTCCTCACAGGACTTCCTTTTCACTCATTTCCTTTATTTGGGGGAACAGCTGGACAACTCCAGCTGTTTCCTTCCATGAGCAGTTTCGGAAATGAGGTGATAACCTCAGCCCTTCTTGAGCCTTGAGGTTAGCTGGGGGAGGGCTGCTGATTAAATTAACAGCCTGAAAAACAGTTGAGTTTTAAGGACAGAGCCGTTGAGAACTGGTGGAATTTTCCATCTCGCCTGGGCTGTATCTCTTTCACCCTGCACTGCTTGTCAAGCCTCAAGGGCGCACAGCTTGCCTTCTTTTTTTCCAATTATTTTAATCCTTTGGTAGTGTGAAAATGGGAAGCCTTCTAATTAAATCTGGAGCCTTGCACATGAATTATCCCTTAAGGGCCAGCAGGATGCACTGTCAGAGAAGCAGCACATTGGAGGGGGGCTTACTGAGAGATGATTTTACTCAAGTGCAAGCCCTTTGGACTTCCCTCTGAGCACTGGTGCTGAGGAAAGGATTTGCAGGTTAAAAGAGGTTTCTTTCCCTGTGTGTCCAAACAGGAAATACAATTCACAGCCATGGAAATGGCCAATGTCCATCTGATCTACACTTGGAGAAGACAAAGTGCAGTCAACATCCCATATTAAAGCACTGGGCCTTCTGAGTTGACTCTTGTGTGCTAAGAGGTGCTGTTTAGCAAGGTTCAAAGAAAAACATGATAAGGATGAAATAAGTAGTTTTGGAAGACATCTTATATACAACATGTATATATGTTGTAGACAACATGTATATATGATGTTACAAAAGATAGAGGGGGAAGGTAATTTGCTCTGTGTTTTCTAGTTTCTGACTGCTGTTCCATCTGTATTTCATCTTCTAAATGTGTAAGGGATGGTATCATACATAAAGTGACAGCCTGCGGCTCTTCAATATCCACCATCACCTCTGGAGCTGCATGAGGCCTAGAAGTTGTTTTTTGTGATCTAATGAATACTCTTCCCACTGTTAAGGCCATGATGGCTACAGTTGCTGTCAGTTGTCAGATGCTGTAGCATCTTATTATCCTTGATGCCTTGAGCAGTAGCCATCCCATCTGTCTTGGCTGTTCTGCTTTTGGAAGCCACCCTCCAGATGATAAGCAATGGCAAAAATCCACATGGAGCAATTTCAACCAAACTGGAAGTTGTGGGTTTTTTTCTATGACTGTGGAGATGCATGAGGGAGGTCTACTCTGGTTCCCTACTTATAAAAAAAGAACCAAAAGGGTATAATAGGTGGCAGCATCAACTGTCCTTCTTGAGAGCAGTGAATGACTGGACAGTGGTTTCCTTGTCATCCATCCATCATTGGATTATTACTTCTAAGTGGTCAGTGAAAGGTAACTGAGAAAACAAGCTGCCTGCCTGACGTTTGTTATGTAGGGAAATTAGATAGTGGGCTGCAGTCTATTGAAATATCCTTTTCTTTGGCTTTCTAGAATGTTCCTCAATAAACATGAAGTGCAGAACAGGTCTGTTTTTTCTGTCATCCCTCTTACCCCATTTTTTGAGGATCTGGGGTAAATGTTTGTGCTTATAAGCAGAAGAGAGCAGGGTTTAAGAGTGGTGCCCATCACGATCACATGGAACTGCAGCACACTTCTGCTGAATGTCCCCAGAAAGGCTCTGAGACAGTTTATTGAAAGTATGAATTGTTAGTAGATTAGGAACGTGACTGAGCTCAAACAACTGGACGTTCCCAAGGTGTTGGCTGCCACAGACATGGCAGAAGAAAGACACAGGCTGGGGTTTACTGAATCACTGAGAAAAATCCTGCACTAATTGATGGTAATGTTGCTTTCAGGTCAGTATGATGATTACATGAGTTCAGTCTGATTCATATTTTTGCCACTAATAGGAGAATTTAATAATAAGGGCGATCAGCAGGAGGCAGGACAGCAGAGGATACTGGGAATTTTTGATCTGCAACTCACTGTTTCAAACCCACTTAGCAGTGACTGGGAGTTATTAGTGTCTGATATTTCTTGGTAGGCCCTGCATGAAATAAATCAGCAAATCTTTCATTTGGTTCCCCCTCAGAAAAACATCACCCCTAACTGACATTAATTAGATGCCTCATTGGCAGCCTTGCAGGGAGAGCTAAAACTGATAGAGACCATGCTGCTCATTTTTCCCCTGAGTTATCAACATGTTCAGAGAAGGTGTCCTTGCAGGTCAGGCTGGGTGTATAACGGTGACCTGAGCAGAAGACTGGAAAAGCTTATCTGGATGTAGGTTTAAATGAGATTTTGATTCCTTGTGCTCCAGGGAGACTAGCAAGGCTTCTCATACACCAAAGGTTTTGTTTGGCTAGAAGGCTGGCAAGATATCCCACCACAGCCGCCTGCTACTGTTGCCAGCTCCCTGGGAGCCTGAACAGTCATTCTAAGAGATGGTGAGCATCTGCTGGATCTCCAGGAGCCCAGCCAGCTCAGAGTCTTAGCCAGACCAAGAGACTGCTGAATATTTGTTCCATGGATGACAGTCGTGCAGTTTCCAAAGGATTTTCTATCAGGGACCATGAGCACAGCCTTGAGAGGCTGGTAAGAATGATGGCTTTTTTTGTTCTTGAAGTGATTATTGGATGAATCATGGGGGAGTTCTTCACCTCATAGCCAGAAAAGGTTGGGATTAGCTACCGGCAAGCGAAGATCACTTCATTTCCCTTACAGACACATTCCTCCTTCCACTCCAGCATGGCAGTTTGCTTATTCCTTTGGCACTTTTGTGGTGCAGTTGAAGGACCCCTCAGAAAGCCTCCCACTTGTACACCTTTTCCCTAGGGTGTGAGTCCCTGGGGGAGGCTTCCTGCAGACTGTTTGCTTAGACACCCGTATGCTGTAACGTATGTCTAATTGACATTGCATTAATGGTATGATTCCATTACAGCCCAGCAAGATGCTTGATGCAGGAATGCTCCCAGTGGGCCCTGAATCAGCTGCAATAGATAATTTATAAAGTTCTGTGGATCTGCTCAAAGCTCCAGTGTTAAGTACAGGAGACACGGGGCTATTCATTATTAACAAGACATTATGCTTTTTGCTCAGCAAAAAGTGCGGGTCTGGGTGAGCTAAGTTCTATCAAAGGTGGGACTTGAGGCCGCCGGTTTGACCAACTTATTCCTCAGACACTGCCTCTAAGCCTGTGCCACCTTCTGAACGCTCTTGGAAAGATCAAGTTCGCACATCCACTCTGAGAGTTTTGTGGGTTCTCTTTGGATTTTCTTGCTTTTCTTTACAAAAAGAGCAAACGGCTGCTTTGAGGTAGGCCTCTTGTAAAGCAGCAGTTCAAGATTCTCTGAGCCCAGCCTTCTGTTACCACAGAACTGTTTTTCTCTTCTCACTTCCACTTTTCTGCATGTTTTACCTAGTCTGCATTTTCAACAAGCTTCTGCTATCTCAGGCTTAGGTTACCACTGCTCTGACATGAAGAATGGTGTGGAGAGAGGAAAGTTTTCTGGTGTGATGGTAGGGTCCTTACTTTAGGAATGGACATCCAGACTAAACTATAGTCCCACACCATAGAAGTGCCCAGGTGGGAAGAGAGGGGAAAGAAGATCAGAAAGAGAGGGCACTGCCTGATTCTGAATCTTCATCTCCCTGTTACTCTTGCTGTTCTTCTCCCTCCATGGAGCCTGCAGCCAGACCTGCCTGGGCACCACTGCTCTCTTGGGCAGCTCCCCACTCTGAAGCCCAGCCCCGGCTTCTGCCTTAGGGTGAAGTTCAAACACAGACACGGACAGTGCTTACTGAAGAGTCTGTGTCAGCAGAGAGTATCAAATGAAGGCCAGTACAAGTACACACTAGATGCACATTTGCCCTCTCTGAGTCTTGTTTCCTCTCTCTAGAGCTCTGCAGCTGTGCCTGCTCCATGACATTTTCTGTTATTATTGGTGCTGGTGTCCTGTCCTCCTCTAGCAGAGTACCAACAGGGTGACTTGTCCTTCTGCTCCCAGCTCTCCCTCATGGGGGTGTATCTGACAGGACAAGGGGCAGAAGACACAAACTGGAACACTGGTGTAATCCAAATCCCTCTCTCTGAGGCTTTTAGATGAAGCGGCCTTGTCCAGCTGGCTCCAAGCCACTGTCCCTTTCCTTTCAGGTTTCTGCCCCACAGCTGGAGTACCAGCAGTCCT
>JANHGN010018894.1:15795-28638 GCA_024605025.1 Megaceryle maxima | reverse complement strand
AATTGCTAGCCAATATAAAAATTTTTTAAAATGGATAATATAAAACATATGGAAATCTTCACTACATTGGAAATCTCTAAATCCACTTTAAATGTTTAAAAACATTATAAAATGTGGACATTCTAATAATACGTTTGATGTTTTGATACCTGGGGCAATTTAAGAAGGCCCTACTTTTATGGACTCTTACTTGATTAAGTTCTTTGTTTATACATAAACCATGGCAATTTCAGTTTGTGTTTTACAGACATGGCCCTTGAAGACTTTAGCTCTAGAGTAATTATGCTTTATAATACATTTAGGTCCTCAAGTCTGAATGAGGTCGGCGTAGCAAATTAGTGCATACTGGATTAATTTCACAAATACATTGTATTTCTTCCACTCTGGCATAAAGTGAAAAAAAATTCCAGTGATGTTGAATTTAGAATTTTAATACACTGTAATTAATCTTCTGTGTCTTTTTTCCTAAATGTGGATCTAACATATCTACCTTCCAACCTAATTACAAGAGTGGCTGTTACAGTATAATTTGTCATGCAAAACAGCTGTTTCTGGATCTTCTGTTATGCTGTAGTCAAGGAATTGGGTTGGGGATACATTTAGAGCCAGGGTATGTTGACATATAATAAATTAAAAGCTAAGGTGACTTTTTTTTTTTTTTTTTTTTTTTTAATATGGGCCTAAGAGAGATGAAGCAAGAGTAGAAAAGTCATTGTAAAAGTTCTTTTCAGTCCTGCCCTTACTGCCTTCACTCTCTGGCTTTTTGAATATCAGTGTCTTTTCAGAGCTACATTATAATGAGTGTCATATAGAGGACTCAGTTTGGCATAGCCATTCTCTTAGCTTCAGATTCAAGTTTCTTTGGACCAGCTTGAACAGATAACTTTGTTGCAGTGTTAAATTTATGTTCAAAGGAAATTTTTAATTTAAAAAGTTGTTCTAAGGAAGTTAAATAGAAACAGAACACTGATAATTTTAAAATAATGGTAATGTGCATGATTGTAGGAAAAATAAGACATGTATCATACATCACAACTTTCAAAGCTACTCAAACACTAACTCTCATTAAAAACCTCTGGGGGAAAAAAGGTATTATCACCATTTCTGGCAGCAGTCAACCATCACAGAGTGTATTTAGGACTCTGCCTAGATTTTACACAAAGATGGGAAGAAGCAGCATGTGAAGAGGGGTGGATTGAAGGCTGGACAACATCCCTGCCTGGGTTTCACAAATGTCAGAGAGAGGTGTCACAGAACACACCTTGAATATGATGAGCACTGTGATAGCTCTGACCAGTAGCCAGGGAGATCATATCTAAATTTCACTCAAAGCTTATTAGAAACAAACAAAGAAACAAATAAATAAATCAGATGCCTCCCCTGAGGCTTGGTATGCCTGTGAGGGGAGAGAAAAACAGGCTGTGGATGCAAAAAGAACTCAAGGATCCAGAACACAGGCACCACTTTTTTCTCAGGGACAAGTTACCCCAGATGTATGTTTTGAGCTATCTTAGACATCACTTTGAGGAAAAAGAGGCAGCTGCAGCCTCTGCTACTTTCACTCTAAAAATTTCAGAGTTTCAAGCAGGACAGCTAGAAAAGGAGGCTTTAAGAAGCATGTTACGGTTCTGTGATGTCAGGGTTTGGTAGGAAGGTGGTTTGTTTTTCTTCCCCTGCTATTCAGTTTTAATTAAAATGAAATATTTAATATGAAACTCAGTATTTTCTACCTATGGATAAGAGTTTTAAATAAAATATGAAATGCTGAAATGAACTGTAGACACATGGACTGCTTTGTAATTTTAAAATGTTTTATTAATTTCATTATTAGTAGTCTAAGTAAGAATCAACTTTTTACACCTAATATACATAGTCCTGTCCTCCTCTTACTGCACAGTTCATTTAAAAATAATAATAAAAAAACCCATCAAGAGTTAGTGATGGTCCAACCTCTATCAGGTTTATGAAGATAGCTACCCAAAAGTGAAATTCCTTGTCCAAACTGACTAAATGCACAGGAAGCCTTAACACAGAAAATCCTACTCTTTCCTAAGCAGGACTGACTTTTCCTGTCTGTGTTAAATTTATTTCCAGTGAATGAAAGGAGACAAATGGTCCACTCTAGGTCCCAGTTCTGTTTTAGTCATGTACAAACAGAGCAAAGTAATAAGGTCAGACCAGATATGTTTAGCGCATGGTTTATGCACATCTCGTATCTGACACAGATGTAAGACAGAAATGAACTTCATTTCAAAACCAGCTTCTTGATAGCAATTACTCCTTGTGGAGGAGGATTTATTTTTTTCAGTACTGTAAGAAAGTCTATGGGTGGGCTTTTCACAGAAAAAAAAATATTGATCTGAATTATTATATTAGTAGTTACGAGGATTTTTGAGTCAATTGTATGTTTAAAATACTTTTTCTCCTCTTCCAGATTTAATCTGATATATGTTTGAATGCACTATTTTGATGAAACACAGTCTTAGTTTGAGGTCCTTTCTAGAGTCATTCAACCAATATCTTGGTAAAATTGAGATTTATCAAATTTTCAAGAATAATTATCCTGGACTCTTTGTGAAACCTTCCTGTTGCCTTTCAAGGTTTCCCACACTTGTGCAATCACAGATTATTTGATAACAATGACATTTTGTCATTTGACTCAAGTTAAGTTGCAGTACTACAGTCTTTAATACAAAAGTAGACAAGATCACAAAGATCACTAGATTTTATTTGGATCCCATTCTTATTAAATTAGCTAAAATTTGTATTTTATGACAACTTCATACCTTACTGCAGTGGGAGATGCTGCATGATCTGGCACTACATTGACTGGTGACAAACTGACACATTAACTTTTACTGTGGGACATTGTATCAGGCAGTAGGAGTCCTGAAGACATTACTCTAAGTTTCAATTACCATTCTTAGTCTGATCCTCTGTGCTGCAATTACGCTAGAAGGTGGGTATGTTGAAACTGCATATCTCAAAGAATCTTTGTACAGAAAAGAAGTGAACTTAGTATTTAGTGAAGGCTCTGGTGATCTGTTTTTTGCAGTACATGCCAAATTAACAGTCTGTATTAATATTAAATAAAGAACTTCTTTCTATTTTATTTTTGCACATATTACCATAGCTACTATCTCAGCTCGTACCTCAAGTTTGAGCAGAAGGAAGAATAAACCAAAAAAGACCAAAAGTAAAATTCTTCTTCATCAGAAGAACTTCTAACAAGTTGTGCTCCCACAGCAAAGCTAGAGTAAAGAGACAGATTAGAATAGACTACAATTACAGGAAAAAATCGAAAAAAGCTACCAAACTTAAGTACAAGTTACTCAGGTGAAGGTAAATGTAGTTTGTAGGCTACCTCAGAGAAAGCGAGTTATTGCTCAAATCCAGAGCATCTGGGCCAAAAGTTACTGTAGTTTTAGAGGTTACCATATTCCAGGAAACAATGCTTCTTGGTTAATATTTACATCGGTATTAAAAAAAAAAAATTAAAAACATTGTTTTTCATTCAACAATAACATTGGAATAAAATACTGACTAGTGCTAAAGATGTCTGCAGGACTGCTTATGCCTGTAAGTTGCAAAACTTCCAGTGGTTAATAAAGAATAGGAAAAGAAGACACAAATATACACACCATAAACAGCCACAGATCTGACCAAATCCTAAAAGGAAAGTGCTGAAGAGTAAGATTTTCCATCTTTTCCATAGCAGTCCAGTAAGTGGCAGTTCTTTGATAGTTTTTTAAGCAGCATTCAAAAACTTCCAAAAACTTTTCAAACCTTTGCACTTTACTACTGAAAATATAATTTTTCAGTTATTACCAGTGAAAGACTTGGCTCTGCACTGAAATAGCACACCAGCCTCTTCATTTGCATAGCGAAGAATCCTTTGAAGATTCCTTTACTCTCTTCTTCCTTTGATTAAGGCCCAGATCTAACGCAGTTTGCCAAGCTCTATTTGTGAGAGCAACTGGCCTCTGTATCTTGAGAAAAATTTCAAAAGTGGGTTTTTGGAAAGTGCCCCAGTAATATAAGTCATCACAGAAGACAGATTAAAAAAAAAAAAAAAAGTGTTAGTTTTTCTTAAATTAATCTCTGATAGTCTCAGAATAGACTGGGTAGGAAATGGTGAACAATGAGAGTTTCATAAGACCTGTTAACCCACTCCTTTCTATTCTCAAGTTTCTGTTGGACTTCTATTTATTTGAGTTATAAAAAAAAAAAAAAAAAGTAACCTTTTATTTGTGATTTAATCTCTTAACATGCAAAATCTGGAAACAGCTCTGGCCACAGGTGGTCGTGCCCTCTTGTTTCACTGCTCTTGTACACAATGGATCACACACAACCTCTGACTCCACCTCACACATCAAGAACATTGAAGAGTTAACAAAACCAACAGGATTGAATTAATCATTGTCATACTGGAAAAAGATTCTATCTTGCCATACTCTTGATCTCACTTATTGAATATTTTTCTTGAATAATATTTATATCCACCACAGCTGGCAGACCTCAAACCTCTTGTGACACTGACTACACCACAGACCTCTCCCTGCAAGAAATCAATAAAATTGATTCATGAAAAGCATAATTCATCAAGTGTAGCTCTTGGATACAACACTACAGTTGATAAAATAACTTTGTTGTCTTATTCTTTATCTAAATGCCTCTTATGTTTGGTACAGTCAGTGGATTAGTTCATTATTTGCCAGTACCCACCTTTTCCATATGTTTTAACTTTTAATGAGATATTCTATAGGTGTCCACTTTAATGTTTTTGTTATAATAAACATGTTGTGCTATAAAAATAGGGCTTAATTTTGGCAAAGAATAAGGCTATAAACAATAACTTCAACTATTTTTGGTGAACAATACCACATAAAGTATAACTTAAAATCTGGTGACAAAGAACTGTAATGTGCATGGCACAGAGGTAATAAAAACCTAAAATACTATCACATTTAGTTAGTTATATTAGTCTTTCACCATTAAAATGTTAACATGATGATAATCAATCTTAAATCAATTACTGTGTAATTGCTGAGTCAATAGGAATGCAGTTAAATATTGATAAGTGTCTAAAAGCTCTATCAGGACATATTGACAACTGGAGAAATGAATGCAGGCCTGTGCAAGAGGAAAGCTTGACTTACATCGCTTTGATGGAAAGCAGCACAGGGCTGAGTTTACATTCTTATTAATAGGGAGATGTGAAGATCGATATAGGCTGCCTCTGCCCTGTCAGCAAGGAGCAGTGAAGATGTCTAGGTGTTATTTCCAGTCTTTTCATCTTTACAACAATATGGACATGACCAACTAACATCCTGTTTAGCAGAGGTCAAAGGACTTAACAATCCAAAGATTTAAAAAAATTATTTATAAAGTGATATGGGTATAAAGTATTTATGTTCAGAAGGGTCACTGCCATTTCTGCTTAGCATTCTCTTGTGGTTGCAAAGGTAGTCACAGTAGCCTGAAGGAACACTCACTGGAGTGGCTATGCTTATAAATTATGAATTAAGAGTCATCTTATTTTGATGGATATGAGCAAAACAGCTCCAAGGATTTATGGTGTCTTCACAATTGTACAAAGTCAAGGCACATTTTAATTATACCCAGCTTGGGTTTGTGATGCTATTTACCAACGGAGTCACCAGTTTTGTTTCATGAAAGTGAAGCAGTCACCCACATCATGTTCTTCAAATCATGAAAACTCCCTTTGTTTCTGAGCTATTTGTGTTCCCATTTGCTTAATGAAGTCATTATGTTGAAGTAAATACCCTTTACTATTCCTTTTGTACCTGTGACTGGGTGAATAACTGGTGTATAGATACTAATATTATTTGAGTGAAACATGCAGCAAAATAGACAGAAACAGAGAACAGAAATATTTGTGGTTGGATACTATAGTAAGATTCAAGTATCACTACCTGTTAAGGTTATGTCAGGAGCATCATTATAACTTCCTGTTTCTTTCATGCAGATACCTTTTGAAACATTTTCCTCCTTTGTGATGTTTTCCTACTTTGTGTCATAGAATCATAGAATCATTAGGGTTGGAAAGAACCTCTAGGATCATTGAGTCCAACCTTCATCCTAACGTCTATCTGTCCATTAGACCATAGCCTCAAGTGCTACATCCACTTGTTTTTTAAACACCTCCAGGGATGGTGACTCCACTACCTCCCTGAGCAGCCTGTTCCAGTACCTAACCACTCTCGAAGTGAAGAATTTCTTCCTAATATCCAATCTAAACCTCCCCTGACACAACTTGAGGCCCATTTCCTTTCCTTTTATCATTAGTAATTTGGGAGAAGAAACAAACACCAGCCTCACTACAACCTCTTTTCAGGTAGTTGTAGAGAGCAATAAGGTCTCCTCTCAGTCTCCTTTTTAGACTAAACAACTCCAGTTCCCTCAGCCTCCCCTCATAAGGCATGTTTTCCAGACCCCTCACTGGCTTCATTGCCCTTCTCTACACCATCTCCAGCACCTAAATGTCCTTCTTGTACTGTGGTGCCCATAACTGGACACAGTACTTAAGGCGTGGTCTCATGAGTGCCAAGTAGAGGGGCACAATCACCTCCCTACTCCTGCTGGTCACACCGTTTCTGATACAGGCCAGGATGCTGTTGGCCTTCTTGGCCACCTGGGCATACCGATTGCTCATGTTCAGCTGTCTGTCCATCAGCATCCCCAGGTCCCTTTCTGCCAGGCAGCTCTCCAGCCATTCCTCCCCAAGCCTGTAGCATTGCCTGGGGTTGTTGTGACCAAAGCTCATGACCCAGCACCTGGACTTGTTAAACCTCAGCCCCATTGCTCCAGCCTGTCCAAATCCCTCTGCAGAGTCTTCCCACCCTCAAGCAGATTGACATTCTGACTTAATTTTTTTTTGTCACCTGCAAATTTACTGAGGGCGCATTTGATCCCCTCATCCAGGTCATTGATAAAGATATTAAATAAGACTGGTCCCAGAACTGAGCCCTGAGGGACACCGCTTGTGACTGGTCGCCAGCTGGACTTAACTCCATTTATCACCACTCTCTGGGCTCAGACATCCAGACAGTTTCTAACCCAGCAGAGTCCCCCTGTCTAAGCCATGGGCTGCCAGCTTCTCCCACAGAATGCTGTGGGAGACGGTGTCAAATGCCTTACTGAAGTCCAGGTAGACTACATCCATTACTCTTCCTTTATCCACTAGGTGGGTCACCTGATCGTAGAAGGAGATCAGGTTGGTTAAACAGGACTTGCCCTTCATAAACCCATGTTGGCTGGGCCTGATACCCCTGTTGTCCTGCACTTGCCACGTGATCACCCCCAAGATGAACTGTTCCATAATTTTCCCCAGAACCAAGGTCAGGCTGACAGGCCTGTAGTTCCCTGGATCCTCCTTCCTACCCTTCATGGGTGTCATGTTGGCAAGTTTCCAGTCATTGGTGAGTTCCCCAGTTGACCAGGGTTGCTGATAAGTGATGGAGAGAGGCTTGGCAAGTTCCTCCACCAGCTCCCTCAGCACCCTTGGGTGGGTCCTATCCAGTCCCATAGACTTATGGGTGTCCAGTTGGCTTAGCAGGTCTTTCACTACTATTTCCTGGATTGTGAGGAAATTATTCTGATCTCCATCCCCATCTTCCAGCTCAGGGGACTGAAAACCATGAGGATAGCTGGTCTGACTACTACAGACTGAGGCAAAGAAGGCATTAAATACCTCAGCCTTTTCCTTTTCCTTGGTAACAATGTTCCCTCTCGCATCCAATAAAGATTTTCCCTAGTTCTCATCCTGGTGTCATCCCAGAGGCAAATGTTTTTTAGCAAATTTCAGCTAAAACTGTTCAGCCATTTCACTTTACTCAAAGATTAAGTTTCACCTCTCCCTTTAACACCCTTAATAAACATTAAGGCACAGTTCTACAGCAATGGCTGAATGAACCTTTCAGGCTAGCCTTCATGGCTCATTCTGTGCTTGCCCTTTCATAGCTGGCACCCAGACACAAAATGGACCAACTTCCTCCACATGTTGAAGTCAGTAGCAGATGATGCCTTTAAGGGGTCAGTCATGGGCAGAGAACATGAGAGGTTAAGGAGTTGCTGTACAGAGTTCTGTTCAGGAATTTCTGTCAAAAAATCTCACGTGACTCTGTGAGCATACCCATTCAGTCTGTGGTGCAAGTTTTAAATCCTTCTGGAAAACAGCTTTAGAGGCCTGACAAGGCCTGTGGATCTTGCCAGCTGAGTAGTAGCATTCCTAAAGCCCGGTCCCTGGACTTCTCACCAGGTCATCATGACTCTTCAAGGCTAATCAGATGATCAGGGCGCCAATTTTCCTTTTGTCTCAGGAGCCTCAAACATTCCACTTTATCTCTGGAGCAGACAACTTCTCATGGCTTTGGTTGGTATTGTGTTGTTCAGCAAAATAAAGAATGAATGGCTTTCAATTAAAGTGGCCCTCTACTTCCCTGAGGCTTAGAGGATCTTTGACAAGATGGGCAAGGAAGGAAAGAATAATTTAACTGAGAACAGCCTGATGTGAAAAATTAAATCCAAGTGTTTTGCTCACTGATTAGCAAAATATGTATTAATTTATATCCTGTTTATCTTGTTGTATGTGGTCCCAATAGGGAAAAAAGAAATGCATTTACAGCTTAGCTTTATTACCATGGCTTACTTCTGGAAGTTTCAAGAACGAGAAAGTCCCATTTTTCCTAGATTGTTGGTAATTCTGGGCAGGAAACAACTGAGAGAAGAGAGAAAGCTGATAAACTGGCTGATGCCAAGACATAGCACACTCTTATTAGGATATGAGATATTTTTGGTTAGTGTTAAATTTATATGACTACTCAATTGCAACACAGACTGTGAAGTGGCTACCTAGAATTCAAGAATACAAACTGTATAGATGCAAACAGCGTGCCACAGCTCTGACAAGCATAGCAAGGAAACTTGCATGACCATGGACTGTCACTTTGTTTTATCTGTGCAGACTAGGGAAAGACATACATTTGTACACCTAAGAGTCTACTATCTTATTTGGATTCAGAATATGAATGGGGTTATTTTCTATCTGGAATAGACTATCTTCAATCACTGCCATCGATGAAGAAGTCACTCTAATGGGGAAGAATGTTACTATTTCTAACATGTAGAAATGTTTTAAAAAGTCAAGGACTTTTTATAACTCTTAAAAAACTTAACCTGTGTCAGACTACAGACTTTTTACTGTGTTTGGACACAAATATGTTACATGATAGTTTATCATGGTCTAAGAACTATTTTAAAAACTGAAACAATAAGTTATAGATTAATGTCTCTCCTAATGAGAACCTCCTTTTAACTTATAAAACAAACAAAGAAAGAAACCCCCAAAACCAAAAAACCCCACCCATTAGTAGATGAAACAGAGGAATTCAATAGTTCCCAGTTTTCCACTTTTTCATGTGTAACAGTGAAGTATGTGCTTCTAAAAGGGTAAAACCTAAACATGATATCCTTCTTCAGGTAATACAGTAACTAGTAAAGACAGATTCTATCTTTAAAATCAGGTTGAATTCAGCCTCTCAAAAGAACAAGTTATATTTACAGATCAAAAGAAAGGTTATAAGTGATTTACAGAAGATCACAAATCATAGAATCTGAGGGTAAGATGTGAGGCAAAGGTGTCCCATTCCCCACTGCAGTCTTTGTATTCTGTGGGCTCAAGGGAGGTTTCCAGAGGGCTGGGCCTGATGGCAGCACAGTGGATACATGGGAATGAAATGTCTATACTCAGTCAGGTCTCTCCCACATCTGTGTTCTCCCATCTGGTTTCCTTCAACTGTAGCCAGAGTGCAAGCCCACACTGAATCAGCGTGAAGACTCCAGCTGACATGAGGATCCTAAACTCAGTGTCAAGGTTAACCACCATATATATAGCATATTATTTTTTTTCAAGACCATGGAAAGATCATTAAATGTTTGATGCATACCTCTTCAAAATGAGGCTCTAGAATTAAACAGAAATGCACACTGATGATGCTTTATATGTACATAAACAGAGAGGATACCTCACATATTTAATAGCTCCAGATAACAAATTACAAACTGATAATACTGAAGCACCCATGAAATAAAGTATGACATCAAAACAACACGCACTCCTACGCCTCTCATAAAATCAATTTGACATAGAATTTTCACTGTTAGTCTGAAACAAAAAGTGTGAAATATCCCTCAGCCATTTCTATTTCCCAGTGTACAATTTCACTAGGAAGGTTATGGATGAGCATCTCAAAGTTAGCTGATACTCTCAAAAGTCTCTGAGTAAGTTTAACAAAAAATTATGTAACACCTATATATCCTCACTTGGAAAACCAAAAACCTACACTTCAAAGTTTATGATGTTATTTAAATACCTAACTGATTAACTCCGAGAAGAGCACTGGTTATTTCAGCCAGCGTATTTATTTAAATGAAAAACTTGACAGCCATAAAAGGAGATGTGAAACTCTGGAGTTTGAAAATTCCTAATTACTAAACAGATCATCTTCAAATCTGACTTTGTCTCTCACTCTTCATTAACATAAGCTTCACATATTGAACAATAAAGATGTTTTTTAAATGCAAGTTTTAAAACATTCTCACTATTAAAATGTGCCATATGTAATGTGGGATATGCAGCTTTGCCACACTACACTTAGAACAGCCCAACCTTCTAAAATATTCTGCTTTTTGAGTGTCTGATATTACAGTGCTAGCGCTGCATTACTGTAGCATTCTGAAGCTCAGGCTGTTTGTATTTATTATTAAATTTCTAGAAGTGGGTCTGTACTCCTTTACAAGCGTGGAAAAGTATTCTATATATACCCCAGTACTCTTGCTAGGCCTTTCATTTTCAAAGACTGACTGCAAAATCAGAAGAGGCATGATTCTCTTCTTACAAGCATGACAGGGAATCTGTTCAATATTTATGACCTTCAGATGTAAAAAAGCTCTTTATCAGGTCCTGTTTTGCATTCTATTCAGCTAAAGTCACAGCACAGGTCAGCTAAAAAGACTATCACTAGTGCAAGATAAATGAGCAGCTATCAGCATATGGGAAAGACTGTATCATAACAGTCTAAGTGGATAAAGTATTGGATTTGCTTTCCCTGTAAAAGACAGTGTCTTTTCAAAATTACTAATAAGGAATGAATTAATTTGTGCTTTGCACAATATCTCTACTTTAGTAAGAAAGAGACAGGGTGAGCTTTAACTGTGTGAATTTTAAGGACAATTACAGATGGCAGCTTTAACATTACATTCAAGAATACTGCTTAGACCATTTGTCAGACACATATGCTGCACCAGTGATGAAGGCTTGTGGAAATGCCACATTTTTACTTGCATAGTGCTAAAAATCCAAGGAGATCCACCCTCCATGGGAACAATCTTTCTTTAATGAACTACACTGAACGTGACTTCTGGTTATTTTCCTAATTGCAGAAGGTCTTAAGAAAGTTTCTACTGCTTATAAAGTAACAGTTTATTTGAAGAAGACTTTTCATAATGGAAGTTTTTGCTTTTTTGCCAAGAAATTACCATTTCTATCTGCCTGGGAAGTACATGCACAAAACTTGGAATCACTAGGTCAGATCGCCAGCGATAGGAGAGCTACCCAACACTACTCCATGAACAAACAGGCACCATAAAGTGGTTGAATGGTTTAAAGTTCCCCTGCACAAGTATGGCATAAGGCCCACGCATTTTCTGCAATATACTTAATCATGTGAATGTCTTGAAAACTATGGACTGTTACAGAGAAAAGGTGGAAATATTTTCCAGTTCAAAAGGAGGCAGGAGGTGTTGGTCTTCTCAGGTTCTGCTCAGCAAGTTTTAAAAGGTGATCTTTTTATTTTCAGTTAAAGTGTATTATTTTCCACAGAGTTAGGAGATAAATTACTGCATGCATTAATTATACAGTATTTTGGGCCTCACAAGAAATACATGCTTAAAACCAGTGCTTGGTTTGAGAGGATGTTACTGCCTTTTCTGCCACATATACATTATCTAGTAGCACTCTTAAGGATTTCAGATCCATTCCTAGGTCTTCTTTTCAAATCACAGGTCAAGTGAGCAGAATGATTTTACAGTTTAATAGCTGGCCATAGGGAAATCAATGCAGTCCCTTTTCAGTAGGGAACATTTGTCATAAGTTTTTGCTAACAGTGAGCACCTCCAGTGTACATGTGCAATTTGCTACAGATAAAAGGAGTGGATAGGAGGCTCAAAATGCAGCACTGTGCTTGAAAAGACTTTAAACTTTCCAGGAAACCCCTGTCTTAGCAAATTTCTCTATTAATTGAAAATGAAAATCCAGGTTATTACCTCATCAAGTAATTTTTTTAAACAAGATAAATCTGCTACACGTCTCAGCACAAAACGAAGTATCTGTCATCTTTTTATTCATCACACACTTTCTCACAGGGCATATTCAATCATTTATTTCAAGGCCTAATCATTTAAGGATATAAAATTGATTCAAAATAGAGGTCAGTGTACAAGTGTATTCTGACTTCACCTATGGAATACTAATGCATTCAACTGCACAGATTTTTTCATGGTAGATTTTGAATTGACTTTGAGCAAAGGCTAAACACAGCTTTCCTGTCTAAGCTACTACTAGGCATCTGCAGGTGAAAAAACAGTTTAGTTGAGGGTTAAACTGAGAAGCTTAAAGAAAAGTTTACTTCAGGAGGGTTTTTTTTTTTTTTTTTTTTTTTTATTAAACCCACAAAAAGCTGTTTCCTTTTCAAAACTGCGCTGGGCCGATTAGCTGTGTTCACTGAATGTCCCGTACCCAGAAAACTATTCTAATGCTGCCTT